>OX424573.1:1077500-1236449 GCA_949152435.1 Gastracanthus pulcherrimus | reverse complement strand
CCCCTATTATTTGCCGTTCTTTCGAATGCAGGTTTTGCCGACTCCATAGCATCAATAGGAAAAGAGCTAAAACCAAAAATTTCGGAATTTTCAATCGAGACCTATCTAGACCGTAATATCTCGCCGAGTTTCCCCTAGGAACAAGTTTTCAGCCTGATCGGAGATATCGACCAATTTGACCTCTCTAGGCCCATTCGGACCCAACCTTATCCTAATATAGCCACTTCTTGTACCCAAGATATATAGCAAAAGTTGGTCACTGTAGCTTCGGTTTAAATTACCCATTTTCGACGATTCAAGCGGCTATTCCAATGTATTTTTGTATGCTCTTTCAGAATCCGAAATCCGAATTTCGCTAAGTCAAGCCGCTGCAAAGTTATATCAATAATTTGATTTTTAAAATTGATTTCAAGCCTAAGAAGTGCACTAAAATACTTTCGATATCATCGAAGTTCACTATATTCGCCTATTATTTGCCGTTCTTTCGAATGCAGGTTTTGCCGACTCCATAGCATCAATAGGAAAAGAGCTAAAACGAAAAATTTCGGAATTTTCAATCGAGACCTATCTAGACCGTAATATCTCGCCGAGTTACCCCTAGGAACAAGTTTTCAGCCAGATCGGAGATATCGGCCAAATTGACCTTTGTAGGCCCGTTCTGACCCAACCTTATCCTAATATAGCCACTTCTTGTACCTAAGATGTATGGCAAAAGTTGGTCACTGTAGCTTCGTTTTAAATTACCCATTTTCGACGATTCAAGCGGCTATTCCAATGTATTTTTATATGTTCTTTCAGAATCCGAAATCAGAATTTCGCTAAGTCAAACCGTTGCAAAGTTATATCAATAATTTGATTTTTAAAATTGATTTCAAGCCTAAGAAGTGCACTAAAATACTTTCGATATCATCGAAGTTCACTATATTCGCCTATTATTTGCCGTTCTTTCGAATGCAGGTTTTGCCGACTCCATAGCATCAATAGGAAAAGAGCTAAAACCAAAAATTTCGGAATTTTCAATCGAGACCTATCTAGACCGTAATATCTCGCCGAGTTACCACTAGGAACAAGTTTTCAGCCTGATCGGAGATATCGACCAATTTGACCTCTCTAGGCCTATTCGGACCCAACCTTATCCTAATATAGCCACTTCTTGTACCTAAGATATATGGCAAAAGTTGGTCACTGTAGCTTCGGTT
The DNA here is from genome assembly GCA_949152435.1 of Gastracanthus pulcherrimus. NCBI lineage: Eukaryota > Metazoa > Arthropoda > Insecta > Hymenoptera > Pteromalidae > Gastracanthus > Gastracanthus pulcherrimus. The sequence goes on along the minus strand of OX424573.1, from coordinate 1,235,250 downwards.
TAAATTACCCATTTTCGACGATTCAAGGGGCTATTCCAATGTATTTTTGTATGCTCTTTCAGAATCCGAAATCCGAACTTTGCTAAGTCAAGCCGCTGCAAAGTTATATCAATAATTTGAATTTTAAAATTGATTTCTAGCCTAAGAAGTGCAGGAAAATACTTTCGATATCATCGAATTTAACCATATTCGCCTATTTTTTGCCGTTCTTTAACATGCAGGTTTTTCCGACTCCATAGCATCAATAGGAAAAGAGCTAAAACCAAAAATTTCGGAATTTTCAATCGAGACCTATCTAGATCGAAAAATCTCGCCGAGTTACCACTAGGTACAAGTTTTCAGCCCGTTTGGAGGTATCGACCAAATTGACCTTTCTACGCCCTTTCTGACCAGACCCGATACCAATATGGCCATTTTTTGTACCTAAGGTATATGGCTGAAGTTGGTCACCGTAGCTTCGGTTCAAAATAACCATTTTCGACGATTCAATCTGCTTTTCCAAGGTAGGTTTGGATGCTCTTTCAGAATCCGAAAGCAGAATTTCGCTAAGTCAAACCGTTGCAAAGTTATATCAATAATTTGATTTTTAAAATTGATTTCAAGCCTAAGAAGTGCACTAAAATACTTTCGATATCATCGAAGTTCACTATATTCGCCTATTATTTGCCGTTCTTTCGAATGCAGGTTTTGCCGACTCCATAGCATCAATAGGAAAAGAGCTAAAACCAAAAATTTCGGAATTTTCAATCGAGACCTATCTAGACCGTAATATCTCGCCGAGTTTCCCCTAGGAACAAGTTTTCAGCCTGATCGGAGATATCGACCAATTTGACCTCTCTAGGCCCATTCTGACCCAACCTTATCCTAATATAGCCACTTCTTGTACCTAAGATATATGGCAAAAGTTGGTCACTGTAGCTTCGGTTTAAATTACCCAATTTCGACGATTCAAGGGGCTATTCCAATGTATTTTTGTATGCTCTTTCAGAATCCGAAATCCGAATTTCGCTAAGTCAAGCTGCTGCAAACTTATATCAATAATTTGATTTTTAAAATTGATTTCAAGCCTAAGTAGTGCACTAAAATACTTTCGATACCATCGAAGTTCACTATATTCGCCTATTTTTTGCCGTTCTTTCGAATGCAGGTTTTGCCGACTCCATAGCATCAATAGGAAAAGAGCTAAAACCAAAAATTTCGGAATTTTCAATCGACACCTATCTAGACCGTAATATCTCGCCGAGTTACCCCTAGGAACAAGTTTTCAGCCAGATCGGAGATATCGACCAAATTGACATTTGTAGGCCCGTTCTGATCCAACCTTATCCTAATATAGCCACTTCTTGTACCTAAGATGTATGGCAAAAGTTGGTCACTGTAGCTTCGTTTTAAATTACCCATTTTCGACGATTCAAGCGGCTATTCCAATGTATTTTTATATGCTCTTTCAGAATCCGAAATCAGAATTTCGCTAAGTCAAACCGTTGCAAAGTTATATCAATAATTTGATTTTTAAAATTGATTTCAAGCCTAAGAAGTGCACTAAAATACTTTCGATATCATCGAAGTTCACTATATTCGCCTATTATTTGCCGTTCTTTCGAATGCAGGTTTTTCCGACTCCATAGCATCAATAGGAAAAGAGCTAAAACCAAAAATTTCGGAATTTTCAATCGAGACCTATCTAGATCGAAAAATCTCGCCGAGTTTCCCCTAGGAACAAGTTTTCAGCCTGATCGGAGATATCGACCAATTTGACCTCTCTAGGCCCATTCGGACCCAACCCTATCCTAATATAGCCACTTCTTGTACCTAAGATATATGGCTGAAGTTGGTCACCGTAGCTTCGGTTTAAATTACCCATTTTCGACGATTCAAGCGGCTATTCCAATGTATTTTTGTATGCTCTTTCAGAATCCGAAAGCAGAATTTCGCTAAGTCAAACCGTTGCAAAGTTATATCAATAATTTGATTTTTAAAATTGATTTCAGCCTAAGAAGTGCACTAAAATACTTTCGATATCATCGAAGTTCACTATATTCGCCTATTATGTGCCGTTCTTTCGAATGCAGGTTTTGCCGACTCCATAGCATCAATAGGAAAAGAGCTAAAACCAAAATTTCGGAATTTTCAATCGAGACCTATCTAGACCGTAATATCTCGCCGAGTTTCCCCTAGGAACAAGTTTTCAGCCTGATCGGAGATATCGACCAATTTGACCTCTCTAGGCCCATTCGGACCCAACCTTATCCCAATATAGCCACTTCTTGTACCTAAGATATATGTCAAAAATTGGTCACTGTAGCTTCGTTTTAAATTACCCATTTTCGACGATTCAAGCGGCTATTCCAATGTATTTTTATATGCTCTTTCAGAATCCGAAATCCGAATTTCGCTAAGTCAAGCCGCTGCAACGTTATATCAATAATTTGATTTTTAAAATTGATTTCAAGCCTAAGAAGTGCACTAAAATACTTTCGATATCATCGAAATTCACTATATTCGCCTATTATTTGCCGTTCTTTCGAATGCAGGTTTTGCCGACTCCATAGCATCAATAGGAAAAGAGCTAAAACCAAAAATTTCGGAATTTTCAATCGAGACCTATCTAGACCGTAATATCTCGCCGAGTTACCCCTAGGAACAAGTTTTCAGCCAAATCGGAGATATCGACCAAATTGACCTATGTAGGCCCGTTCTGACCCAACCTTATCCTAATATAGCCACCTTCTTGTACCTAACATATATGGCAAAAATTGGTCACTGTAGCTTCGTTTTAAATTACCCATTTTCGATGATTCAAGCGGCTAGTCCAATGTATTTTTATATGCTCTTTCAGAATCCGAAATCAGAATTTCGCTAAGTCAAACCGTTGCAAAGTTATATCAATAATTTGATTTTTAAAATTGATTTCAAGCCTAAGAAGTGCACTAAAATACTTTCGATATCATCGAATTTAACCATTGTGTGATTTTACTATCTTATTTATCCTTAAAATAAATATAGATAATAAAATTTACACAGCGATTTAAAGCATTAGATTAAACATGCAAGGAAACAACATGCTTCTAACCGGAAGATTATTCGATTTACGAGATGGCAGGGTGCGGGATCTTATTCAAATAAATCAATATACGTTAAAAATTATATTTCAATTCCGCAGACTTATAATTTTATTTATCTTCCTTTTATATTACTAATCGTTCGCAATTTTACATTATTTTATAAACGACGGCTAACATAATACGCGTTTCATCATCAATACAAATTCACGGCTGACATTCAAATTACTTATCTAAAGGATTAATGTTCCGATTCTATTAATAAACAATAAATGTCGAAACCGCAAGGATTATTTTACCCTGATTTTAACGAAATGTAGCTTTAATAAGTAAAGAACAAACGGCGCAGGCGTTACAAAATTCTTTCCGAAAATATCTGAGGACGAAATCACTTAGCTTATTGTATGTAGCTGAGTCAAACGGTGGCTCCTTTCGCTCAGGATGATCAGTCGATTCCACGGCTGTGTAGTCGAGATGAGTTTTCCCCTTGCAGAGAGAACTTCGACGACCGGATCTCGCCTCCCTGACCGGCAATTTCGGATTTGCTGAATCACGGTTTGCCTCTCAATGTGAAACCCCGTTTTCGTTGGGATTTGCGGGGACGGTGCGGAGAAGTTGTGTTGAAGGTGTGTCGTCGTTGCCGGTTCCCGAGCGAAAGAGAGCGAGCACTCGCGATTTCTCCGCGCGAGGCCGAGCGGCGCTATTCCAATAAAAGGTCCTCGATTTTAGCGACACCTGATTCGGAGAACCGTGCGACGAAGCTCGCACGGCGCGTAACGTACGCCGAGTTCAAATCGTTGATTCAGTAGAAACAGATGGGGTACGGTTCGACGGACTTTCAGAACCGTTACACCATATTCGCCTATTTTTTGCCGTTCTTTAACATGCAGGTTTTTCCGACTCCATAGCATCAATAGGAAAAGAGCTAAAACCAAAAATTTCGGAATTTTCAATCGAGACCTATCTAGATCGAAAAATCTCGCCGAGTTACCCCCAGGTACAAGTTTTCAGCCCGTTTGGAGATATCGACCAAATTGACCTTTCTAGGCCCTTTCTGACCAGACCCGATCCCAATATGGCCACTTTTTGTACCTAAGATATATGGCTCAAGTTGGTCACTGTAGCTTCGGTTCAAAATAACCCATTTTCGACGATCCAATGTGCTTTTCCAAGTTAGTTTTGGATGCTCTTTCAGAATCCGAAAGCAGAATTTCGCTAAGTCAAACCGTTGCAAAGTTATATCAATAATTTGATTTTTAAAATTGATTTCTAGCCTAAGAAGTGCAGTAAAATACTTTCGATATCATCGAATTTAACCATATTCGCCTATTTTTTTCCGTTCTTTCGAATGCAGGTTTTGCCGACTCCATAGCATCAATAGGAAAAGAGCTAAAACCAAAAATTTCGGAATTTTCAATCGAGATCTATCTAGATCGTAATATCTCGCCGAGTTACACCTAGGGACAAGTTTTCAGCCCGTTTGGAGATATCGACCAAATTGACCTTTCTAGGCCCTTTCTGACCAGACCCGATCCCAATATGGCCACTTTTTGTACCTAAGATATATGGCGAAAGTTGGTCACTGTAGCTTCGGTTCAAAATAACCCATTTTCGACGTTCCAATGTGCTTTTCCAAGTTAGTTTTGGATGCTCTTTCAGAATCCGAAAGCAGAATTTCGCTAAGTCAAACCGTTGCAAAGTTATATCAATAATTTGATTTTTAAAATTGATTTCTAGCCTAAGAAGTGCAGTAAAATACTTTCGATATCATCGAATTTAACCATATTCGCCTATTATTTGCCGTTCTTTCGAATGCAGGTTTTGCCGACTCCATAGCATCAATAGGAAAAGAGCTAAAACCAAAAATTTCGGAATTTTCAATCGAGACCTATCTAGACCGTAATATCTCGCCGAGTTACCCCTAGGAACAAGTTTTCAGCCAAATCGGAGATATCGACCAAATTGACCTATGTAGGCCCGTTCTGACCCAACCTTATCCTAATATAGCCACTTCTTGTACCTAACATATATGGCAAAAATTGGTCACTGTAGCTTCGTTTTAAATTACCCATTTTCGATGATTCAAGCGGCTAGTCCAATGTATTTTTATATGCTCTTTCAGAATCCGAAATCAGAATTTCGCTAAGTCAAACCGTTGCAAAGTTATATCAATAATTTGATTTTTAAAATTGATTTCAAGCCTAAGAAGTGCACTAAAATACTTTCGATATCATCGAAGTTCACTATATTCGCCTATTATTTGCCGTTCTTTCGAATGCAGGTTTTGCCGACTCCATAGCATCAATAGGAAAAGAGCTAAAACCAAAAATTTCGGAATTTTCAATCGAGACCTATCTAGACCGTAATATCTCGCCGAGTTTCCCCTAGGAACAAGTTTTCAGCCTGATCGGAGATATCGACCAATTTGACCTCTCTAGGCCCATTCGGACCCAACCTTATCCTAATATAGCCACTTCTTGTACCTAAGATATATGGCTGAAGTTGGTCACCGTAGCTTCGGTTCAAAATAACCATTTTCGACGATCCAATCTGCTTTTCCAAGGTAGGTTTGGATGCTCTTTCAGAATCCGAAAGCAGAATTTCGCTAAGTCAAACCGTTGCAAAGTTATATCAATAATTTGATTTTTAAAATTGATTTCAAGCCTAAGAAGTGCACTAAAATACTTTCGATATCATCGAAGTTCACTATATTCGCCTATTATTTGCCGTTCTTTCGAATGCAGGTTTTGCCGACTCCATAGCATCAATAGGAAAAGAGCTAAAACCAAAAATTTCGGAATTTTCAATCGAGACCTATCTAGACCGTAATATCTCGCCGAGTTACCCCTAGGAACAAGTTTTCAGCCAAATCGGAGATATCGACCAAATTGACCTATGTAGGCCCGTTCTGACCCAACCTTATCCTAATATAGCCACTTCTTGTACCTAACATATATGGCAAAAATTGGTCACTGTAGCTTCGTTTTAAATTACCCATTTTCGACGATTCAAGCGGCTATTCCAATGTATTTTTATATGCTCTTTCAGAATCCGAAATCAGAATTTCGCTATGTCAAACCGTTGCAAAGTTATATCAATAATTTGATTTTTAAAATTGATTTCAAGCCTAAGAAGTGCACTAAAATACTTTCGATATCATCGAACTTCACTATATTCGCCTATTATTTGCCGTTCTTTCGAATGCAGGTTTTGCCGACTCCATAGCATCAATAGGAAAAGAGCTAAAACCAAAAATTTCGGAATTTTCAATCGAGACCTATCTAGACCGTAATATCTCGCCGAGTTTCCCCTAGGAACAAGTTTTCAGCCTGATCGGAGATATCGACCAATTTGACCTCTCTAGGCCCATTCGGACCCAACCTTATCCTAATATAGCCACTTCTTGTACCCAAGATATATAGCAAAAGTTGGTCACTGTAGCTTCGGTTTAAATTACCCATTTTCGACGATTCAAGCGGCTATTCCAATGTATTTTTGTATGCTCTTTCAGAATCCGAAATCCGAATTTCGCTAAGTCAAGCCGCTGCAAAGTTATATCAATAATTTGATTTTTAAAATTGATTTCAAGCCTAAGAAGTGCACTAAAATACTTTCGATATCATCGAAGTTCACTATATTCGCCTATTATTTGCCGTTCTTTCGAATGCAGGTTTTGCCGACTCCATAGCATCAATAGGAAAAGAGCTAAAACCAAAAATTTCGGAATTTTCAATCGAGACCTATCTAGACCGTAATATCTCGCCGAGTTACCCCTAGGAACAAGTTTTCAGCCAAATCGGAGATATCGACCAAATTGACCTATGTAGGCCCGTTCTGACCCAACCTTATCCTAATATAGCCACTTCTTGTACCTAACATATATGGCAAAAATTGGTCACTGTAGCTTCGTTTTAAATTACCCATTTTCGACGATTCAAGCGGCTATTCCAATGTATTTTTATATGCTCTTTCAGAATCCGAAATCAGAATTTCGCTAAGTCAAACCGTTGCAAAGTTATATCAATAATTTGATTTTTAAAATTGATTTCAAGCCTAAGAAGTGCACTAAAATACTTTCGATATCATCGAAGTTCACTATATTCGCCTATTATTTGCCGTTCTTTCGAATGCAGGTTTTGCCGACTCCATAGCATCAATAGGAAAAGAGCTAAAACCAAAAATTTCGGAATTTTCAATCGAGACCTATCTAGACCGTAATATCTCGCCGAGTTTCCCCTAGGAACAAGTTTTCAGCCTGATCGGAGATATCGACCAATTTGACCTCTCTAGGCCCATTCGGACCCAACCTTATCCTAATATAGCCACTTCTTGTACCCAAGATATATAGCAAAAGTTGGTCACTGTAGCTTCGGTTTAAATTACCCATTTTCGACGATTCAAGCGGCTATTCCAATGTATTTTTGTATGCTCTTTCAGAATCCGAAATCCGAATTTCGCTAAGTCAAGCCGCTGCAAAGTTATATCAATAATTTGATTTTTAAAATTGATTTCAAGCCTAAGAAGTGCACTAAAATACTTTCGATATCATCGAAGTTCACTATATTCGCCTATTATTTGCCGTTCTTTCGAATGCAGGTTTTGCCGACTCCATAGCATCAATAGGAAAAGAGCTAAAACCAAAAATTTCGGAATTTTCAATCGAGACCTATCTAGACCGTAATATCTCGCCGAGTTACCCCTAGGAACAAGTTTTCAGCCAAATCGGAGATATCGACCAAATTGACCTATGTAGGCCCGTTCTGACCCAACCTTATCCTAATATAGCCACTTCTTGTACCTAACATATATGGCAAAAATTGGTCACTGTAGCTTCGTTTTAAATTACCCATTTTCGACGATTCAAGCGGCTATTCCAATGTATTTTTATATGCTCTTTCAGAATCCGAAATCAGAATTTCGCTAAGTCAAACCGTTGCAAAGTTATATCAATAATTTGATTTTTAAAATTGATTTCAAGCCTAAGAAGTGCACTAAAATACTTTCGATATCATCGAACTTCACTATATTCGCCTATTATTTGCCGTTCTTTCGAATGCAGGTTTTGCCGACTCCATAGCATCAATAGGAAAAGAGCTAAAACCAAAAATTTCGGAATTTTCAATCGAGACCTATCTAGACCGCAATATCTCGCCGAGTTTCCCCTAGGAACAAGTTTTCAGCCTGATCGGAGATATCGACCAATTTGACCTCTCTAGGCCCATTCGGACCCAACCTTATCCTAATATAGCCACTTCTTGTACCCAAGATATATAGCAAAAGTTGGTCACTGTAGCTTCGGTTTAAATTACCCATTTTCGACGATTCAAGCGGCTATTCCAATGTATATTTGTATGCTCTTTCAGAATCCGAAATCCGAATTTCGCTAAGTCAAGCCGCTGCAAAGTTATATCAATAATTTGATTTTTAAAATTGATTTCAAGCCTAAGAAGTGCACTAAAATACTTTCGATATCATCGAAGTTCACTATATTCGCCTATTTTTTGCCGTTCTTTCGAATGCAGGTTTTGCCGACTCCATAGCATCAATAGGAAAAGAGCTAAAACCAAAAATTTCGGAATTTTCAATCGAGACCTATCTAGACCGTAATATCTCGCCGAGTTACCCCTAGGAACAAGTTTTCAGCCAGATCGGAGATATCGACCAAATTGACCTTTGTAGGCCCGTTCTGACCCAACCTTATCCTAATATAGCCACTTCTTGTACCTAACATATATGGCAAAAATTGGTCACTGTAGCTTCGTTTTAAATTACCCATTTTCGACGATTCAAGCGGCTATTCCAATGTATTTTTATATGCTCTTTCAGAATCCGAAATCAGAATTTCGCTAAGTCAAACCGTTGCAAAGTTATATCAATAATTTGATTTTTAAAATTGATTTCAAGCCTAAGAAGTGCACTAAAATACTTTCGATATCATCGAAGTTCACTATATTCGCCTATTATTTGCCGTTCTTTCGAATGCAGGTTTTGCCGACTCCATAGCATCAATAGGAAAAGAGCTAAAACCAAAAATTTCGGAATTTTCAATCGAGACCTATCTAGACCGTAATATCTCGCCGAGTTTCCCCTAGGAACAAGTTTTCAGCCTGATCGGAGATATCGACCAATTTGACCTCTCTAGGCCCATTCGGACCCAACCTTATCCTAATATAGCCACTTCTTGTACCCAAGATATATAGCAAAAGTTGGTCACTGTAGCTTCGGTTTAAATTACCCATTTTCGACGATTCAAGCGGCTATTCCAATGTATTTTTGTATGCTCTTTCAGAATCCGAAATCCGAATTTCGCTAAGTCAAGCCGCTGCAAAGTTATATCAATAATTTGATTTTTAAAATTGATTTCAAGCCTAAGAAGTGCACTAAAATACTTTCGATATCATCGAAGTTCACTATATTCGCCTATTATTTGCCGTTCTTTCGAATGCAGGTTTTGCCGACTCCATAGCATCAATAGGAAAAGAGCTAAAACCAAAAATTTCGGAATTTTCAATCGAGACCTATCTAGACCGTAATATCTCGCCGAGTTACCCCTAGGAACAAGTTTTCAGCCAGATCGGAGATATCGACCAAATTGACCTTTGTAGGCCCGTTCTGACCCAACCTTATCCTAATATAGCCACTTCTTGTACCTAAGATGTATGGCAAAAGTTGGTCACTGTAGCTTCGTTTTAAATTACCCATTTTCGACGATTCAAGCGGCTATTCCAATGTATTTTTATATGTTCTTTCAGAATCCGAAATCAGAATTTCGCTAAGTCAAACCGTTGCAAAGTTATATCAATAATTTGATTTTTAAAATTGATTTCAAGCCTAAGAAGTGCACTAAAATACTTTCGATATCATCGAAGTTCACTATATTCGCCTATTATTTGCCGTTCTTTCGAATGCAGGTTTTGCCGACTCCATAGCATCAATAGGAAAAGAGCTAAAACCAAAAATTTCGGAATTTTCAATCGAGACCTATCTAGACCGTAATATCTCGCCGAGTTACCACTAGGAACAAGTTTTCAGCCGGATCGGAGATATCGACCAATTTGACCTCTCTAGGCCTATTCGGACCCAACCTTATCCTAATATAGCCACTTCTTGTACCTAAGATATATGGCAAAAGTTGGTCACTGTAGCTTCGGTTTAAATTACCCATTTTCGACGATTCAAGGGGCTATTCCAATGTATTTTTGTATGCTCTTTCAGAATCCGAAATCCGAATTTTGCTAAGTCAAGCCGCTGCAAAGTTATATCAATAATTTGAATTTTAAAATTGATTTCTAGCCTAAGAAGTGCAGGAAAATACTTTCGATATCATCGAATTTAACCATATTCGCCTATTTTTTGCCGTTCTTTAACATGCAGGTTTTTCCGACTCCATAGCATCAATAGGAAAAGAGCTAAAACCAAAAATTTCGGAATTTTCAATCGAGACCTATCTAGATCGAAAAATCTCGCCGAGTTACCACTAGGTACAAGTTTTCAGCCCGTTTGGAGGTATCGACCAAATTGACCTTTCTATGCCCTTTCTGACCAGACCCGATACCAATATGGCCATTTTTTGTACCTAAGGTATATGGCTGAAGTTGGTCACCGTAGCTTCGGTTCAAAATAACCATTTTCGACGATCCAATCTGCTTTTCCAAGGTAGGTTTGGATGCTCTTTCAGAATCCGAAAGCAGAATTTCGCTAAGTCAAACCGTTGCAAAGTTATATCAATAATTTGATTTTTAAAATTGATTTCAAGCCTAAGAAGTGCACTAAAATACTTTCGATATCATCGAAGTTCACTATATTCGCCTATTATTTGCCGTTCTTTCGAATGCAGGTTTTGCCGACTCCATAGCATCAATAGGAAAAGAGCTAAAACCAAAAATTTCGGAATTTTCAATCGAGACCTATCTAGACCGTAATATCTCGCCGAGTTTCCCCTAGGAACAAGTTTTCAGCCTGATCGGAGATATCGACCAATTTGACCTCTCTAGGCCCATTCTGACCCAACCTTATCCTAATATAGCCACTTCTTGTACCTAAGATATATGGCAAAAGTTGGTCACTGTAGCTTCGGTTTAAATTACCCAATTTCGACGATTCAAGGGGCTATTCCAATGTATTTTTGTATGCTCTTTCAGAATCCGAAATCCGAATTTCGCTAAGTCAAGCTGCTGCAAACTTATATCAATAATTTGATTTTTAAAATTGATTTCAAGCCTAAGTAGTGCACTAAAATACTTTCGATACCATCGAAGTTCACTATATTCGCCTATTTTTTGCCGTTCTTTCGAATGCAGGTTTTGCCGACTCCATAGCATCAATAGGAAAAGAGCTAAAACCAAAAATTTCGGAATTTTCAATCGAGACCTATCTAGACCGTAATATCTCGCCGAGTTACCCCTAGGAACAAGTTTTCAGCCAGATCGGAGATATCGACCAAATTGACCTTTGTAGGCCCGTTCTGACCCAACCTTATCCTAATATAGCCACTTCTTGTACCTAAGATGTATGGCAAAAGTTGGTCACTGTAGCTTCGTTTTAAATTACCCATTTTCGACGATTCAAGCGGCTATTCCAATGTATTTTTATATGCTCTTTCAGAATCCGAAATCAGAATTTCGCTAAGTCAAACCGTTGCAAAGTTATATCAATAATTTGATTTTTAAAATTGATTTCAAGCCTAAGAAGTGCACTAAAATACTTTCGATATCATCGAAGTTCACTATATTCGCCTATTATTTGCCGTTCTTTCGAATGCAGGTTTTTCCGACTCCATAGCATCAATAGGAAAAGAGCTAAAACCAAAAATTTCGGAATTTTCAATCGAGACCTATCTAGATCGAAAAATCTCGCCGAGTTTCCCCTAGGAACAAGTTTTCAGCCTGATCGGAGATATCGACCAATTTGACCTCTCTAGGCCCATTCGGACCCAACCCTATCCTAATATAGCCACTTCTTGTACCTAAGATATATGGCTGAAGTTGGTCACCGTAGCTTCGGTTTAAATTACCCATTTTCGACGATTCAAGCGGCTATTCCAATGTATTTTTGTATGCTCTTTCAGAATCCGAAATCCGAATTTCGCTAAGTCAAGCCGCTGCAAAGTTATATCAATAATTTGATTTTTAAAATTGATTTCAGCCTAAGAAGTGCACTAAAATACTTTCGATATCATCGAAGTTCACTATATTCGCCTATTATGTGCCGTTCTTTCGAATGCAGGTTTTGCCGACTCCATAGCATCAATAGGAAAAGAGCTAAAACCAAAAATTTCGGAATTTTCAATCGAGACCTATCTAGACCGTAATATCTCGCCGAGTTTCCCCTAGGAACAAGTTTTCAGCCTGATCGGAGATATCGACCAATTTGACCTCTCTAGGCCCATTCGGACCCAACCTTATCCCAATATAGCCACTTCTTGTACCTAAGATATATGTCAAAAATTGGTCACTGTAGCTTCGTTTTAAATTGCCCATTTTCGACGATTCAAGCGGCTATTCCAATGTATTTTTATATGCTCTTTCAGAATCCGAAATCCGAATTTCGCTAAGTCAAGCCGCTGCAACGTTATATCAATAATTTGATTTTTAAAATTGATTTCAAGCCTAAGAAGTGCACTAAAATACTTTCGATATCATCGAAATTCACTATATTCGCCTATTATTTGCCGTTCTTTCGAATGCAGGTTTTGCCGACTCCATAGCATCAATAGGAAAAGAGCTAAAACCAAAAATTTCGGAATTTTCAATCGAGACCTATCTAGACCGTAATATCTCGCCGAGTTACCCCTAGGAACAAGTTTTCAGCCAAATCGGAGATATCGACCAAATTGACCTATGTAGGCCCGTTCTGACCCAACCTTATCCTAATATAGCCACTTCTTGTACCTAACATATATGGCAAAAATTGGTCACTGTAGCTTCGTTTTAAATTACCCATTTTCGATGATTCAAGCGGCTAGTCCAATGTATTTTTATATGCTCTTTCAGAATCCGAAATCAGAATTTCGCTAAGTCAAACCGTTGCAAAGTTATATCAATAATTTGATTTTTAAAATTGATTTCAAGCCTAAGAAGTGCACTAAAATACTTTCGATATCATCGAATTTAACCATTGTGTGATTTTACTATCTTATTTATCCTTAAAATAAATATAGATAATAAAATTTACACAGCGATTTAAAGCATTAGATTAAACATGCAAGGAAACAACATGCTTCTAACCGGAAGATTATTCGATTTACGAGATGGCAGGGTGCGGGATCTTATTCAAATAAATCAATATACGTTAAAAATTATATTTCAATTCCGCAGACTTATAATTTTATTTATCTTCCTTTTATATTACTAATCGTTCGCAATTTTACATTATTTTATAAACGACGGCTAACATAATACGCGTTTCATCATCAATACAAATTCACGGCTGACATTCAAATTACTTATCTAAAGGATTAATGTTCCGATTCTATTAATAAACAATAAATGTCGAAACCGCAAGGATTATTTTACCCTGATTTTAACGAAATGTAGCTTTAATAAGTAAAGAACAAACGGCGCAGGCGTTACAAAATTCTTTCCGAAAATATCTGAGGACGAAATCACTTAGCTTATTGTATGTAGCTGAGTCAAACGGTGGCTCCTTTCGCTCAGGATGATCAGTCGATTCCACGGCTGTGTAGTCGAGATGAGTTTTCCCCTTGCAGAGAGAACTTCGACGACCGGATCTCGCCTCCCTGACCGGCAATTTCGGATTTGCTGAATCACGGTTTGCCTCTCAATGTGAAACCCCGTTTTCGTTGGGATTTGCGGGGACGGTGCGGAGAAGTTGTGTTGAAGGTGTGTCGTCGTTGCCGGTTCCCGAGCGAAAGAGAGCGAGCACTCGCGATTTCTCCGCGCGAGGCCGAGCGGCGCTATTCCAATAAAAGGTCCTCGATTTTAGCGACACCTGATTCGGAGAACCGTGCGACGAAGCTCGCACGGCGCGTAACGTACGCCGAGTTCAAATCGTTGATTCAGTAGAAACAGATGGGGTACGGTTCGACGGACTTTCAGAACCGTTACACCATATTCGCCTATTTTTTGCCGTTCTTTAACATGCAGGTTTTTCCGACTCCATAGCATCAATAGGAAAAGAGCTAAAACCAAAAATTTCGGAATTTTCAATCGAGACCTATCTAGATCGAAAAATCTCGCCGAGTTACCCCCAGGTACAAGTTTTCAGCCCGTTTGGAGATATCGACCAAATTGACCTTTCTAGGCCCTTTCTGACCAGACCCGATCCCAATATGGCCACTTTTTGTACCTAAGATATATGGCTCAAGTTGGTCACTGTAGCTTCGGTTCAAAATAACCCATTTTCGACGATCCAATGTGCTTTTCCAAGTTAGTTTTGGATGCTCTTTCAGAATCCGAAAGCAGAATTTCGCTAAGTCAAACCGTTGCAAAGTTATATCAATAATTTGATTTTTAAAATTGATTTCTAGCCTAAGAAGTGCAGTAAAATACTTTCGATATCATCGAATTTAACCATATTCGCCTATTTTTTTCCGTTCTTTCGAATGCAGGTTTTGCCGACTCCATAGCATCAATAGGAAAAGAGCTAAAACCAAAAATTTCGGAATTTTCAATCGAGATCTATCTAGATCGTAATATCTCGCCGAGTTACACCTAGGGACAAGTTTTCAGCCCGTTTGGAGATATCGACCAAATTGACCTTTCTAGGCCCTTTCTGACCAGACCCGATCCCAATATGGCCACTTTTTGTACCTAAGATATATGGCGAAAGTTGGTCACTGTAGCTTCGGTTCAAAATAACCCATTTTCGACGTTCCAATGTGCTTTTCCAAGTTAGTTTTGGATGCTCTTTCAGAATCCGAAAGCAGAATTTCGCTAAGTCAAACCGTTGCAAAGTTATATCAATAATTTGATTTTTAAAATTGATTTCTAGCCTAAGAAGTGCAGTAAAATACTTTCGATATCATCGAATTTAACCATATTCGCCTATTTTTTTCCGTTCTTTCGAATGCAGGTTTTGCCGACTCCATAGCATCAATAGGAAAAGAGCTAAAACCAAAAATTTCGGAATTTTCAATCGAGATCTATCTAGATCGTAATATCTCGCCGAGTTACACCTAGGGACAAGTTTTCAGCCCGTTTGGAGATATCGACCAAATTGACCTTTCTAGGCCCTTTCTGACCAGACCCGATCCCAATATGGCCACTTTTTGTACCTAAGATATATGGCGAAAGTTGGTCACTGTAGCTTCGGTTGAAAATAACCCATTTTCGACGTTCCAATGTGCTTTTCCAAGTTAGTTTTGGATGCTCTTTCAGAATCCGAAAGCAGAATTTCGCTAAGTCAAACCGTTGCAAAGTTATATCAATAATTTGATTTTTAAAATTGATTTCTAGCCTAAGAAGTGCAGGAAAATACTTTCGATACCATCGAATTTAACCATATTCGCCTATTTTTTGCCGTTCTTTAACATGCAGGTTTTTCCGACTCCATAGCATCAATAGGAAAAGAGCTAAAACCAAAAATTTCGGAATTTTCAATCGAGACCTATCTAGATCGAAAAATCTCGCCGAGTTACCACTAGGTACAAGTTTTCAGCCCGTTTGGAGATATCGACCAAATTGACCTTTCTACGCCCTTTCTGACCAGACCCGATACCAATATGGCCATTTTTTGTACCTAAGGTATATGGCTGAAGTTGGTCACCGTAGCTTCGGTTCAAAATAACCATTTTCGACGATCCAATCTGCTTTTCCAAGGTAGGTTTGGATGCTCTTTCAGAATCCGAAAGCAGAATTTCGCTAAGTCAAACCGTTGCAAAGTTATATCAATAATTTGATTTTTAAAATTGATTTCAAGCCTAAGAAGTGCACTAAAATACTTTCGATATCATCGAAGTTCACTATATTCGCCTATTATTTGCCGTTCTTTCGAATGCAGGTTTTGCGGATTCCATAGCATCAATAGGAAAAGAGCTAAAACCAAAAATTTCGGAATTTTCAATCGAGACCTATCTAGACCGTAATATCTCGCCGAGTTACCGCTAGGAACAAGTTTTCAGCCTGATCGGAGATATCGACCAAATTGACCTTTGTAGGCCCATTCGGACCCAACCTTATCCTAATATAGCCACTTCTTGTACCTAAGATATATGGCAAAAGTTGGTCACTGTAGCTTCGGTTCAAAATAACCCATTTTCGACGATTCAAGGGGCTATTCCAATGTATTTTTGTATGCTCTTTCAGAATCCGAAATCCGAATTTTGCTAAGTCAAGCCGCTGCAAAGTTATATCAATAATTTGATTTTTAAAATTGATTTCTAGCCTAAGAAGTGCAGGAAAATACTTTCGATATCATCGAATTTAACCATATTCGCCTATTTTTTGCCGTTCTTTAACATGCAGGTTTTTCCGACTCCATAGCATCAATAGGAAAAGAGCTAAAACCAAAAATTTCGGAATTTTCAATCGAGACCTATCTAGACCGTAATATCTCGCCGAGTTACCGCTAGGAACAAGTTTTCAGCCTGATCGGAGATATCGACCAAATTGACCTTTGTAGGCCCATTCGGACCCAACCTTATCCTAATATAGCCACTTCTTGTACCTAAGATATATGGCAAAAGTTGGTCACTGTAGCTTCGGTTCAAAATAACCCATTTTCGACGATTCAAGGGGCTATTCCAATGTATTTTTGTATGCTCTTTCAGAATCCGAAATCCGAATTTTGCTAAGTCAAGCCGCTGCAAAGTTATATCAATAATTTGATTTTTAAAATTGATTTCTAGCCTAAGAAGTGCAGGAAAATACTTTCGATATCATCGAATTTAACCATATTCGCCTATTTTTTGCCGTTCTTTAACATGCAGGTTTTGCCGACTCCATAGCATCAATAGGAAAAGAGCTAAAACCAAAAATTTCGGAATTTTCAATCGAGACCTATCTAGACCGTAATATCTCGCCGAGTTTCCCCTAGGAACAAGTTTTCAGCCTGATCGGAGATATCGACCAATTTGACCTCTCTAGGCCCATTCGGACCCAACCTTATCCTAATATAGCCACTTCTTGTACCTAAGATATATGGCAAAAGTTGGTCACTGTAGCTTCGGTTTAAATTACCCAATTTCGACGATTCAAGGGGCTATTCCAATGTATTTTTGTATGCTCTTTCAGAATCCGAAATCCGAATTTCGCTAAGTCAAGCTGCTGCAAACTTATATCAATAATTTGATTTTTAAAATTGATTTCAAGCCTAAGTAGTGCACTAAAATACTTTCGATATCATCGAAGTTCACTATATTCGCCTATTTTTTGCCGTTCTTTCGAATGCAGGTTTTGCCGACTCCATAGCATCAATAGGAAAAGAGCTAAAACCAAAAATTTCGGAATTTTCAATCGAGACCTATCTAGACCGTAATATCTCGCCGAGTTACCCCTAGGAACAAGTTTTCAGCCAGATCGGAGATATCGACCAAATTGACCTTTGTAGGCCCGTTCTGACCCAACCTTATCCTAATATAGCCACTTCTTGTACCTAAGATGTATGGCAAAAGTTGGTCACTGTAGCTTCGTTTTAAATTACCCATTTTCGACGATTCAAGCGGCTATTCCAATGTATTTTTATATGCTCTTTCAGAATCCGAACTCAGAATTTCGCTAAGTCAAACCGTTGCAAAGTTATATCAATAATTCTATTTTTAAAATTGATTTCAAGCCTAAGAAGTGCACTAAAATACTTTCGATATCATCGAAGTTCACTATATTCGCCTATTATTTGCCGTTCTTTCGAATGCAGGTTTTTCCGACTCCATAGCATCAATAGGAAAAGAGCTAAAACCAAAAATTTCGGAATTTTCAATCGAGACCTATCTAGATCGAAAAATCTCGCCGAGTTTCCCCTAGGAACAAGTTTTCAGCCTGATCGGAGATATCGACCAATTTGACCTCTCTAGGCCCATTCGGACCCAACCCTATCCTAATATAGCCACTTCTTGTACCTAAGATATATGGCTGAAGTTGGTCACCGTAGCTTCGGTTTAAATTACCCATTTTCGACGATTCAAGCGGCTATTCCAATGTATTTTTGTATGCTCTTTCAGAATCCGAAAGCAGAATTTCGCTAAGTCAAACCGTTGCAAAGTTATATCAATAATTTGATTTTTAAAATTGATTTCAAGCCTAAGAAGTGCAGGAAAATACTTTCGATATCATCGAATTTAACCATATTCGCCTATTTTTTGCCGTTCTTTAACATGCAGGTTTTTCCGACTCCATAGCATCAATAGGAAAAGAGCTAAAACCAAAAATTTCGGAATTTTCAATCGAGACCTATCTAGATCGAAAAATCTCGCCGAGTTACCACTAGGTACAAGTTTTCAGCCCGTTTGGAGATATCGACCAAATTGACCTTTCTACGCCCTTTCTGACCAGACCCGATACCAATATGGCCATTTTTTGTACCTAAGGTATATGGCTGAAGTTGGTCACCGTAGCTTCGGTTCAAAATAACCGTTTTCGACGATCCAATCTGCTCTTCCAAGGTAGGTTTGGATGCTCTTTCAGAATCCGAAAGCAGAATTTCGCTAAGTCAAACCGTTGCAAAGTTATATCAATAATTTGATTTTTAAAATTGATTTCAAGCCTAAGAAGTGCACTAAAATACTTTCGATATCATCGAAGTTCACTATATTCGCCTATTATTTGCCGTTCTTTCGAATGCAGGTTTTGCCGACTCCATAGCATCAATAGGAAAAGAGCTAAAACCAAAAATTTCGGAATTTTCAATCGAGATCTATCTAGATCGTAATATCTCGCCGAGTTACCCCCAGGTACAAGTTTTCAGCCCGTTTGGAGATATCGACCAAATTGACCTTTGTAGGCCCGTTCTGACCCAACCTTATCCTAATATAGCCACTTCTTGTACCTAAGATGTATGGCAAAAGTTGGTCACTGTAGCTTCGTTTTAAATTACCCATTTTCGACGATTCAAGCGGCTATTCCAATGTATTTTTATATGTTCTTTCAGAATCCGAAATCAGAATTTCGCTAAGTCAAACCGTTGCAAAGTTATATCAATAATTTGATTTTTAAAATTGATTTCAAGCCTAAGAAGTGCACTAAAATACTTTCGATATCATCGAAGTTCACTATATTCGCCTATTATTTGCCGTTCTTTCGAATGCAGGTTTTTCCGACTCCATAGCATCAATAGGAAAAGAGCTAAAACCAAAAATTTCGGAATTTTCAATCGAGACCTATCTAGACCGTAATATCTCGCCGAGTTACCCCTAGGAACAAGTTTTCAGCCAGATCGGAGATATCGACCAAATTGACCTTTGTAGGCCCGTTCTGACCCAACCTTATCCTAATATAGCCACTTCTTGTACCTAAGATATATGGCAAAAGTTGGTCACTGTAGCTTCGGTTTAAATTACCCATTTTCGACGATTCAAGGGGCTATTCCAATGTATTTTTATATGCTCTTTCAGAATCCGAAATCAGAATTTCGCTAAGTCAGACCGTTGCAAAGTTATATCAATAATTTGATTTTTAAAATTGATTTCAAGCCTAAGAAGTGCACTAAAATACTTTCGATATCATCGAAGTTCACTATATTCGCCTATTATTTGCCGTTCTTTCGAATGCAGGTTTTGCCGACTCCATAGCATCAATAGGAAAAGAGCTAAAACCAAAAATTTCGGAATTTTCAATCGAGACCTATCTAGATCGAAAAATCTCGCCGAGTTACCACTAGGTACAAGTTTTCAGCCCGTTTGGAGATATCGACCAAATTGACCTTTCTACGCCCTTTCTGACCAGACCCGATACCAATATGGCCATTTTTTGTACCTAAGGTATATGGCTGAAGTTGGTCACCGTAGCTTCGGTTCAAAATAACCGTTTTCGACGATCAAATCTGCTTTTCCAAGTTAGTTTTGGATGCTCTTTCAGAATCCGAAAGCAGAATTTCGCTAAGTCAAACCGTTGCAAAGTTATATCAATAATTTGATTTTTAAAATTGATTTCTAGCCTAAGAAGTGCAGGAAAATACTTTCGATATCATCGAATTTAACCATATTCGCCTATTTTTTGCCGTTCTTTAACATGCAGGTTTTTCCGACTCCATAGCATCAATAGGAAAAGAGCTAAAACCAAAAATTTCGGAATATTCAATCGAGACCTATCTAGATCGAAAAATCTCGCCGAGTTACCCCCAGGTACAAGTTTTCAGCCCGTTTGGAGATATCGACCAAATTGACCTTTCTAGGCCCTTTCTGACCAGACCCGATCCCAATATGGCCACTTTTTGTACCTAAGATATATGGCTAAAGTTGGCCACTGTAGCTTCGGTTCAAAATAACCTATTTTCGACGATCCAATGTGCTTTTCCAAGTTAGTTTTGGATGCTCTTTCAGAATCTGAAATCAGAATTTCGCTAAGTCAAACCGCTGCAAAGTTATATCAATAATTTGATTTTTAAAATTTATTTCTAGCCTAAGAAGTGCAGTAAAATGCTTTCGATATCATCGAATTTAACTATATTCGCCTATTTTTTGCCGTTCTTTCGATAGCAGGTTTTGCCGACTCCATAGCATCAATAGGAAAAGAGCTAAAACCAAAAATTTCGATATTTTCAATCGAGATCTATCTAGATCGAAAAATCTCGCCGAGTTACCCCCAGGTACAAGTTTTCAGCCCGTTTGGAGATATCGACCAAATTGACCTTTCTAGGCCCTTTCTGACCAGACCCGATCCCAATATGGCAACTTTTTGTAACTAAGATATATGGCTAAAGTTGGTCACTGTAGCTTCGGTTCAAAATAACCTATTTTCGACGATCCAATGTGCTTTTCCAAGTTAGTTTTGGATGCTCTTTCAGAATCCGAAAGCAGAATTTCGCTAAGTCAAACCGTTGCAAAGTTATATCAATAATTTGATTTTTAAAATTGATTTCTAGCCTAAGAAGTGCAGGAAAATACTTTCGATATCATCGAATTTAACCATATTCGCCTATTTTTTGCCGTTCTTTAACATGCAGGTTTTTCCGACTCCATAGCATCAATAGGAAAAGAGCTAAAACCAAAAATTTCGGAATTTTCAATCGAGACCTATCTAGATCGAAAAATCTCGCCGAGTTACCCCCAGGTACAAGTTTTCAGCCCGTTTGGAGATATCGACCAAATTGACCTTTCTAGGCCCTTTCTGACCAGACCCGATCCCAATATGGCCACTTTTTGTACCTAAGATATATGGCTAAAGTTGGTCACTGTAGCTTCGGTTCAAAATAACCTATTTTCGACGATCCAATGTGCTTTTCCAAGTTAGTTTTGGATGCTCTTTCAGAATCTGAAATCAGAATTTCGCTAAGTCAAACCGCTGCAAAGTTATATCAATAATTTGATTTTTAAAATTTATTTCTAGCCTAAGAAGTGCAGTAAAATGCTTTCGATATCATCGAATTTAACTATATTCGCCTATTTTTTGCCGTTCTTTCGATAGCAGGTTTTGCCGACTCCATAGCATCAATAGGAAAAGAGCTAAAACCAAAAATTTCGATATTTTCAATCGAGATCTATCTAGATCGAAAAATCTCGCCGAGTTACCCCCAGGTACAAGTTTTCAGCCCGTTTGGAGATATCGACCAAATTGACCTTTCTAGGCCCTTTCTGACCAGACCCGATCCCAATATGGCCACTTTTTGTACCTAAGATATATGGCTCAAGTTGGTCACTGTAGCTTCGGTTCAAAATAACCCATTTTCGACGATCCAATGTGCTTTTCCAAGTTAGTTTTGGATGCTCTTTCAGAATCCGAAATCCGAATTTTGCTAAGTCAAGCCGCTGCAAAGTTATATCAATAATTTGATTTTTAAAATTGATTTCAAGCCTAAGAAGTGCACTAAAATACTTTCGATATCATCGAAGTTCACTATATTCGCCTATTTTTTGCCGTTCTTTCGAATGCAGGTTTTGCCGACTCCATAGCATCAATAGGAAAAGAGCTAAAACCAAAAATTTCGGAATTTTCAATCGAGACCTATCTAGACCGTAATATCTCGCCGAGTTACCCCTAGGAACAAGTTTTCAGCCAGATCGGAGATATCGACCAAATTGACCTTTGTAGGCCCGTTCTGACCCAACCTTATCCTAATATAGCCACTTCTTGTACCTAAGATATATGGCAAAAGTTGGTCACTGTAGCTTCGGTTTAAATTACCCATTTTCGACGATTCAAGGGGCTATTCCAATGTATTTTTATATGCTCTTTCAGAATCCGAAATCAGAATTTCGCTAAGTCAGACCGTTGCAAAGTTATATCAATAATTTGATTTTTAAAATTGATTTCAAGCCTAAGAAGTGCACTAAAATACTTTCGATATCATCGAAGTTCACTATATTCGCCTATTATTTGCCGTTCTTTCGAATGCAGGTTTTGCCGACTCCATAGCATCAATAGGAAAAGAGCTAAAACCAAAAATTTCGGAATTTTCAATCGAGACCTATCTAGATCGAAAAATCTCGCCGAGTTACCACTAGATACAAGTTTTCAGCCCGTTTGGAGATATCGACCAAATTGACCTTTCTACGCCCTTTCTGACCAGACCCGATACCAATATGGCCATTTTTTGTACCTAAGGTATATGGCTGAAGTTGGTCACCGTAGCTTCGGTTCAAAATAACCGTTTTCGACGATCAAATCTGCTTTTCCAAGTTAGTTTTGGATGCTCTTTCAGAATCCGAAAGCAGAATTTCGCTAAGTCAAACCGTTGCAAAGTTATATCAATAATTTGATTTTTAAAATTGATTTCTAGCCTAAGAAGTGCAGGAAAATACTTTCGATATCATCGAATTTAACCATATTCGCCTATTTTTTGCCGTTCTTTAACATGCAGGTTTTTCCGACTCCATAGCATCAATAGGAAAAGAGCTAAAACCAAAAATTTCGGAATTTTCAATCGAGACCTATCTAGATCGAAAAATCTCGCCGAGTTACCACTAGGTACAAGTTTTCAGCCCGTTTGGAGATATCGACCAAATTGACCTTTCTAGGCCCTTTCTGACCAGACCCGATCCCAATATGGCCACTTTTTGTACCTAAGATATATGGCTAAAGTTGGCCACTGTAGCTTCGGTTCAAAATAACCTATTTTCGACGATCCAATGTGCTTTTCCAAGTTAGTTTTGGATGCTCTTTCAGAATCTGAAATCAGAATTTCGCTAAGTCAAACCGCTGCAAAGTTATATCAATAATTTGATTTTTAAAATTTATTTCTAGCCTAAGAAGTGCAGTAAAATGCTTTCGATATCATCGAATTTAACTATATTCGCCTATTTTTTGCCGTTCTTTCGATAGCAGGTTTTGCCGACTCCATAGCATCAATAGGAAAAGAGCTAAAACCAAAAATTTCGATATTTTCAATCGAGATCTATCTAGATCGAAAAATCTCGCCGAGTTACCCCCAGGTACAAGTTTTCAGCCCGTTTGGAGATATCGACCAAATTGACCTTTCTAGGCCCTTTCTGACCAGACCCGATCCCAATATGGCAACTTTTTGTAACTAAGATATATGGCTAAAGTTGGTCACTGTAGCTTCGGTTCAAAATAACCTATTTTCGACGATCCAATGTGCTTTTCCAAGTTAGTTTTGGATGCTCTTTCAGAATCCGAAAGCAGAATTTCGCTAAGTCAAACCGTTGCAAAGTTATATCAATAATTTGATTTTTAAAATTGATTTCTAGCCTAAGAAGTGCAGGAAAATACTTTCGATATCATCGAATTTAACCATATTCGCCTATTTTTTGCCGTTCTTTAACATGCAGGTTTTTCCGACTCCATAGCATCAATAGGAAAAGAGCTAAAACCAAAAATTTCGGAATTTTCAATCGAGACCTATCTAGATCGAAAAATCTCGCCGAGTTACCCCCAGATACAAGTTTTCAGCCCGTTTGGAGATATCGACCAAATTGACCTTTCTAGGCCCTTTCTGACCAGACCCGATCCCAATATGGCAACTTTTTGTAACTAAGATATATGGCTAAAGTTGGTCACTGTAGCTTCGGTTCAAAATAACCTATTTTCGACGATCCAATGTGCTTTTCCAAGTTAGTTTTGGATGCTCTTTCAGAATCTGAAATCCGAATTTCGCTAAGTCAAACCGCTGCAAAGTTATATCAATAATTTGATTTTTAAAATTGATTTCTAGCCTAAGAAGTGCAGTAAAATACTTTCGATATCATCGAATTTAACCATATTCGCCTATTTTTTGCCGTTCTTTCGAATGCAGGTTTTGCCGACTCCATAGCATCAATAGGAAAAGAGCTAAAACCAAAAATTTCGGAATTTTCAATCGAGACCTATCTAGATCGAAAAATCTCGCCGAGTTACCCCCAGGTACAAGTTTTCAGCCCGTTTGGAGATATCGACCAAATTGACCTTTCTAGGCCCTTTCTGACCAGACCCGATCTCAATATGGCCACTTTTTGTACCTAAGATATATTGCAAAAGTTGGTCACTGTAGCTTCGGTTTAAATTACCCATTTTCGACGATTCAAAGGGCTTTTCCAATGTATTTTTTTATGCTCTTTCAGAATCCGAAAGCAGAATTTCGCTAAGTCAAACCGCTGCTAAGTTATATCAATAATTTGATCTTTAAAATTGATTTCTAGCCTTAGAAGTGCAGTAAAATACTTTCGATATCATCGAAGTTCACTATATTCGCCTATTTTTTGCCGTTCTTTCAAATGCAGGTTTTGCCGACTCCATAGCATCAGTAGGAAAAGAGCTAAAACCAAAAATTTCGGAATTTTCAATCGAGACCTATCTAGATCGAAAAATCTCGCCGAGTTACCCCCAGGTACAAGTTTTCAGCCGGTTTGGAGATATCGACCAAATTGACCTTTCTAGGCCCTTTCTGACCAGACCCGATCCCAATATGGCCACTTTTTGTACCTAAGATATATGGCTAAAGTTGGTCACTGTAGCTTCGGTTCAAAATAACCTATTTTCGACGATCCAATGTGCTTTTCCAAGTTAGTTTTGGATGCTCTTTCAGAATCTGAAATCCGAATTTCGCTAAGTCAAGCCGCTGCAAAGTTATATCAATAATTTGATTTTTAAAATTGATTTCTAGCCTAAGAAGTGCAGTAAAATGCTTTCGATATCATCGAATTTAACTATATTCGCCTATTTTTTGCCGTTCTTTCGATAGCAGGTTTTGCCGACTCCATAGCATCAATAGGAAAAGAGCTAAAACCAAAAATTTCGATATTTTCAATCGAGATCTATCTAGATCGAAAAAGTCGCCGAGTTACCCCCAGGTCCAAGTTTTCAGCCCGTTTGGAGATATCGACCAAATTGACCTTTCTAGGCCCTTTCTGACCAGACCCGATCCCAATATGGCCACTTTTTGTACCTAAGATATATGGCTAAAGTTGGTCACTGTAGCTTCGGTTCAAAATAACCTATTTTCGACGATCCAATGTGCTTTTCCAAGTTAGTTTTGGATGCTCTTTCAGAATCCGAAATCAGAATTTCGCTAAGTCAAACCGCTGCAAAGTTATATCAATAATTTGATTTTTAAAATTGATTTCTAGCCTAAGAAGTGCAGTAAAATACTTTCGATATCATTGAATTTAACTATATTTGCCTATTTTTTGCCGTTCTTTCGATAGCAGGTTTTGCCGACTCCATAGCATTAATAGGAAAAGAGCTAAAACCAAAAATTTCGATATTTTCAATCGAGATCTATCTAGATCGTAATATCTCGCCGAGTTACCCCTAGGTACAAGTTTTCAGCCTGATCGGAGATATCGACCAAATTGACCTTTCTAGGCCCTTTCTGACCAGACCCGATCCCAATATGGCCACTTTTTGTACCTAAGATATATGGCAAAAGTTGGTCACTGTAGCTTATAAGGGACAGAATAATGGAAATGTAAATAAATGTAGAGCGCACTAAGGTAAAGTCTGGAAGGATTATCGGCGAGCTCGGCCGGTTACGTAATATGTCGCGTGATCGCGTGATCGAGCAGCGCAGTGTGAGTGTATGTGTGTTTGTGTGCGGGAGAGTGGAAATTCGGCGGTTCAAGCCGAGCGCGATTTTGTCCGCATTAGATCAGATCGAGGAGGCCTGCGAGATAGAGGCTCCTGCGATACCGAGTGCAAAGCGTGTCGTCTTGCACGAGTTCTCTCTCTTCACGTTCGATACCACTCCCGAAAGGGGTAAGTTTTTAATGGTATCCTTGTGTTTAAATGTATAGTTAGGATCAATAATTCATTGTGTGCGGTATTTGGTTTGTGTGCGTAGTCGCTATTACGGACGAACGGGATCAGCGGGTATGCAGTGAGAACGACGCGCTGCGTCAACTCACCATCACCCGCAGTAGGAAAGGGCGAGGACGGGCAAGACATATTCGGAGCCAGTCTCGTGCCTGTTTTGCGTGCCAGCGAGCGCCCACCTGCGATCTGTCTCAGCAAAGAATCTGCTCTCCTGCTTCTGACTGAAAGTTGAGTATAGAGAGAGAAAGAGTGAACGAAATAAGACGCTTAGTGCGAGCCGAATCGCGGTGTATATTGAATGCGCGCTTTGCAAATCTGTTAATGATTAATTCCACGTTGTAAGTTCTTGGACGATAATCTATTGTGATTAATTTTGACTACGGAATTTTATATAAATAAATACCAACGGTTAAGACTGAGAGCGGTAGCTCTATACTAATAAATATGTGTATATTTCGATACGTACGTGTGTATAAATATCGTTCCACGTTTTAATGTACGACCGAATTTAATAGAACTATCTTATGGAGTGTGTGAGTTGAATGGATGGATGTATGTGTATTATTTAATAATTACGCGAGTGTGCGGATATATGCGACGACGACATTGGAATTATTTTGTCTTGGTAAGAAGCTGCGACTGACGAATTTATTTTAACATTTTATGTATATGGAAATTTTGACTATGAAATAATTATTTATTGTTCCTAATAAACTAGAATACTATAAGCTTCGGTTTAAATTACCCATTTTCGACGATTCAAAGGGCTTTTCCAATGTATTTTTTTATGCTCTTTCAGAATCCAAAAGCAGAATTTCGCTAAGTCAAACCGTTGCAAAGTTATATCAATAATTTGATCGAAGTTCACTATATCCGCCTATTTTCTTCCGTTCTTTCGAATGCAAGTTTTTGCGGATCAATAGGATAAATAGGAAAAGAGCTAAAACGAAAAATTTCGGAATTTTCAATCGAGACCTATCTTGATCGAATAATCTCGCCGAGTTACCCCTAGGTACAAGTTTTCAGCACGTTTGGAGATATCGACCAAATTGACCTTTCTAGGCCCTTTCTTTTTTTATGCTCTTTCAGAATCCAAAAGCAGAATTTCCCTAAGTCAAACCGTTGCAAAGTTATATAAATAATTTGATTTTTAATATTGATTTCAAGCCTAAGAAGTGCACTAAAATACTTTCGATATCATCAAAGTTCGCTATATTCGCCTATTTTTTGCCGTTCTTTCGAATGCAAGTTTTGCCGACTCCATAGCATACAATATCTGTGAGACTCAGCACTGACGACGAGCGAGTAAGATGGCAATACCCTTTAAAGGTTAGGTTGCACCCTCTTTGAGGCCGCAGAACAAAGCTGCATGGAGTATCCCGGAACAGTGAATGAGCACGAGTGAGAGTTCAACCTTCACGTTCACTCCACCACATAAAATGCAACACTCCCATTTACAGCAGCTCGCGGGTCGAAGCGGAGTTTGTGCACCGTGCTTACAAACGCGGCACCCCTGTGCGGAAGGCAGACTCAACACGAGGCACGAGGCAGCAGCCCGACACGGCCGCACGCGAGAGTGAGAGAGATGGCTATACAGTTTTGTAGGTTAGGTAATGGCCAAACCAAACACCCACCATTCACCGCTATACCAGCTTTAAAAAAATGTGGTTTAATTGATGGACCAGCAATACAGTTATACCGAAGCAGCGCACAATATTAATTATCCAACTTACAGTCGAAAAGGTTTGTTCGTCGATATATTTAACTAGGAGCAACTTTTGGAGCGTCCGAGATATGCGCCCCCTGACGGCTTTTCAGTTAAGATTTTTAATGTTAGCCGATAAGATCGAGAATATATATATAAGAAAATGTTGCTTTCCTGCTGACGACTGGTACTAGGTGATTCGTCGCTGGTGTTGTCATCGATGAGTCCCTGACAATTTTTCCAACCACCTCTCACAGTAGCCTGCGGTGTCCTGGAGATTCTAGCTAAGAACTTCTTAGTCGTGGACCCAGTTGCAAACGCGGTGTACCGACATTTGCCCGATATCTCGAGGAAAACCACGACTCCAAAACCTCGAAAAGAACACCGGCTTCTACTGGATTCGTTGTTTTCTGCAGATGTTCTTCTTTTCTTCCTTGAATCTGCTCATCCCCAATATTTGAGGCGAAGTAATCTCACTCAACTTAAACAAATCCCATCGCTGTCACCAAATTGTTATATCCAAAATCTCTCTAGGGATATTTTTAGTTAATGCATTGGTTCGTCTGCTTATAAGATACTAGAGTGCGCCTTGAGCGGGAATACAAAATAAAAAGACTTCATGATTAATGTTTAACTTTAACTTTTAATGAATAAATGAGACTTTAGACAGTTAATAAATAAAAATGAAAACAATAAGGCTTGGAGATTAATTTGTCAGAGATGTTGCTTTCGCTTAGATTTCTGACTGAATGAGCTGCTCTGTTGACGGTGGTTCCCTTTTTATATGTAGGCGGAGAGACGGTTCCTCTTTATAGTCTGGTGGAATTTTCCATTGACGGTTGGTCGTTCCCCTCCACGCTGCATTTCGGTCTCCCCTCTATTTGCTCAAGGTTCCTTTGATGAAATGCCGACGCTTAAGTGTTTCTCCCACTCCAGGTTCAAAGTCACGACCCTTTGATGAAATGCCAACGCTTGAGTGTTTCCCCCACTCCTGGTTCGAGATCATGGCCCTTAGAAGAAAAGCCGACATGCCTGACGGTTGATAGCCGGCTGACATTGATTGAAAGGTTGCTCCCTTGAAGAAAGTCGATATGATGTTTTCCTGAAACATATCCCCGACCCTTCCCGTCTCAAACTTCCTTTCCTATCGTTATTGTTATTATTATTGTTATTCCTTATCATTATTGGTATTGTTTGTTGTTACTCTTTTCTTAGCGTTTAATTAACTAATTGCATTTTTAGTTAATTTGTTTGTAGAAATTACTTATTTCGCGAGTTTCCAAAGATTCATTGTAGAAAAGACGGTATAGAGCTATCAGAAGTGTTAAAGTCTCTTTGTTTAGAGTATAAGAAACGCGGTTATTTATTTTAGGGTAGCCGTTAGGATATACCATAACCCAGGCTGGGGTTAGGCTAGGTAGCGCGTGAACCGAGAGCGGTTTATTTAAATAAATTAGAAATACATAAATTAATAGAAATATAATAAACGCAGGTTGAAATAAGCATGTTTTGATTAACAACGACACTTTCTTTCTGCGTCTAATCCGGACTTGAGACCGGATACGGCCGCATTAAAAGTGTTTGAAACGAGAAATAACGAAAAGAATGAAATACATGAATATCGCGAGAAAACCCGTGCGTCCTTTAGCACGCCTAGACTCTGACTGACTTTACTCGTGCTCTACAAATTCGTTGTAGCCCTGTTGATCTACTCTCCTCCTCCAGTCCCTTTTTTGTATATGCATTCTAGAGACTGTTTCCAGCCACATGTTGTTGTCGTGCGAGCGACACGCTTTCGTTCCCGGAAAAGCACTTGAACTCGGACCCCCAATATCGCGTAGAACAGAGGTTCTCTGTTTTTTAGTGAGCGTGTTCTCTGCCTTTCAAACGCAGTTTGTAAACTTGAATATCATGTGGCTGAGTCTGTTCGATAATCGAGTGATTATATATTTTCGTGTATTTTATATTTAAATTATTATGTTTTTATTTGAATATTTGCGCGTATAAAAATGGCAAAGTGCCTCACTAGCATTGCCAGCGCAGCCAAAACCGACGCCCGACCCGTGTAAAAGTATATCTATAGATACCATAAGTGTGTAGTGCCGGGCGCGGGGCGTCGTTTTTGGCTACACGAAGCGCTGGTCGTCGGCAATGAGGCCTATTCTCCCGTTTGGGGACGCTGATCGTTGCATGGGGGTAAATTCCGCGAAATATGAATGTGGTTGTTTTAATGCTAGCATTGTAACGTATGTGAGCTAGTATTTACTTTTTACAACGAATAACAATAATAATAGTTTAATTTGTGGCAAATGGGCTATTAAGCAATTGACAGCAGAGCTAAAAAAAAGAAAAGCTAAAACGACAGGCAAAAAAGCCGAATTAATGCAAAGGTTAGGACAATTCGTGTTTGTAGGATTAATTTTTTCTCATCTCTTACATGACATTTTCAGGCTAGTTGATTATGATAAATTGTTTATCAATGTAGTATCAGATGATGAAGACCAATCTTATAACTTTATTAAACCTGATGCTAAGTTATACAAAGATGTAAATGCTTCCCATAGTTTAAATATAGAGTAATTTTGACAGACAGTACTTCAATTCAATTCAAGCATCTGTAAACAATGATAAGGGAACAAAAATGTATAAAGATTTTTATTTGTTAAGCTTAAGAAAAACTTGCAATGATCAAAACGAGACATTTTTATGTGCTAGAGTAGCTTCTCAGTATAGAAAAGCTGTTGTTTACAATGTAGATGTAAAGTTATCATCATACAAATGTATTTCTGAGACGCAATGTGAATGTGTAGCTGGAAGAGGTCCTACTGCACATTGCAAACATGTATGCGTAGTTTTTGAAGCTATTTCAGACTTCATGCAAAACAAGACCATCAAAACTAGACAAACATGTACTGAAAAATTACAGATATTTCATCAAACAAAAAGATTTGCTGGCTCGCCAATCAAAATTAAAGATAAGCACTTTCAAAAATCAGATATCTTAGAAGCAAAATTAAAAGATTATGATCCTAGACCTAATAAATTTAGAAAACTCGATAATTATTATTCCACAAAATTTAGAAATATGTGTATAAACTTTGCTGCAGTAATACAGTCTGAAACGTTTCCAGAATTGCAACTGTTTGGACCTGCAAATTTATTTGTAATTCACAATGACCATGATTACACGAAAGAAAACCCAGAGCAAGTATTTCTAGAAAGTATGAATCTTATGAACATCTCACCTAATGCAAGAGTAAAAATAGAGTTTACAACTCATGGACAAAATAATAATAAACTTTGGTTTGCACAAAGAAATATTCGACTAAATAGTTCATGTTTTGGTAGCATATGTTCCACTAAAGACCCTACAAGACTTGTTCGAGATCTGATGACACCAAGAGATTTGTCTCGTGTACCAGCTATACAGCATGGAAAAAAATTTGAACTACATGGTATTAAACAATTAGAAGCTCTGAATAATATTAAGGTTTCAGAATGTGACATGTTCGTATCCTACAAATTCCCATTTTTGTCTGCATCACCTGATGGAATAGTAAACGATTCAATTGCTATTGAAGTTAAATGTCCATACAGCGCAAAAGATCAAATGATTTCACCGGAAACCGTTAATTATTTGTATTTATGTGACAGAGAAGGTTTATACAAACGTAGAAAAGAGCATAATTATTATTATCAGGTTCAAGGGCAGCTCTACTATGCAGAAAAACAAATATGTACATTTATAGTGTACACGATCAAAGATATTTTATTAGTTCAAGTTAAGAGAGATGACAAATTTATAGACCATATGGTTCAAAAGTTAGTTACTTTTTATGAAAGTCATTTTAGAAAAGCAATATTACAAAAACACTTTTATAAAAATTACTGAACACTAATTTTATTTATAATATAACACAAAACAAGACAAAAGATAACTTCTAAATTTTAAAATATATACATTATATTTATTGAATTCACATAATTAAAATATAACAATATTCACTATGCGTCTCTGCTTATAATTGACCTTCGAAAATTACACAACATAAAGCAGACAAATATTATATCATCTGCCAACTTAGTGTGTAAAGCAATCAAAGGCCCTTCTAATATTTTATAAGTTTTTCCTAAACCTATAATCCGTTCAATATGAACTCTCTTGCTAGATATCTTCTTGTCTTGAATGATTGTTTGTCCAGATATTTGATTCTTTTTTTTTTAAAAAGTAGGGATATTTAATTTTATTTCATATGGGGCTAGCAGGTCTTGAACATCAAAACCTTTATCTACCATAAGTGAATCTTGTGGATCACACAACTGAATTAATTTACACCTTTTAATTATCTGTCTATCACTGGTTGACCCTCCGTATGCAGGTGATATGTAACTAACTAAACCTCCAGGCGATGCAAAAACAAGCACCTTCACTGTAGGCTTCTTTTTATACGTAGAAAATGTACTCTGTCGAGCTGTTGGAATTCCAGGCTTCTGAATACCAATTTCAGTCCCATCAATGATACCTCTTGTACCAGGAAACTTATCACGAAAGTCGTTTGGAGTAAAAAAATGTACCAAGTCTTTTGATGGCCATTGGGACACTTCTGACCATTGTAGCTTCATGAATCTGATCCACGTAACAAAAATATTTCCAACTTGTTTAAGGGGTATATTAAAAAAAAACTTACTTCATAATAAGTCTTATTTTGCTTTAAGATCATCAGTGTTAGAAAAAACTGATACAAAACACTGATTTTTGGTTTAGTTTTATAAATGTACTCCAGCGAATAACATGCTTCACCCAATGTTTGAAAAACAAACATAAATTTAGCGTAGTTTTCTAACCCTGTATAAAAGTGGAGGGCTTTAGACTACGCTTTAAACTTTGTCACACTACAACTGAATGGAAGTTGATCATCTACCACAGAATCAGGTATCACAGAATCACTTTGTTTTGAATTAGGTTCATGAAAACTTTGGAAATTTAATTCAGATTCACTAGAATTCACTTCTACTTCTACAACATTATATACTAAATCAGTTTCATTTTCAGGTTGAAATTTTTCATTTTCATTTTCAGAAAAGAAATCTAAGTTTTCTTCACTAGATGTATTTGAATTGTGGCCGAGAATTTGCCAACGCGGTAAATTCCCGATAGTTTTGAATTTAAAGGAAAGGAAAGGAAAATTGGGTACAAAAATAAAGATGTAAGTTTAGTGTCACAAGGAAAAGAATTTATTTAGTTTTTAGAAAGGAAAGCCGTGCGGCATAAAACCCTTCTCGTAATATTTATAGTTATAGAGAGAAAATAAGTGTGTGTGTGTGTGTGTGTGTGTGTGTGTGTGTGTGTGCGTGTGTGCGTGCGTGTGTGCGTGCGTGCGTGCGTGCGTGCGTGCGTGCGTGCGTGCGTGCGTGCGTGCGTGCGTGCGTGCGTGCGTGCGTGCGTGCGTTCGTGATTGTTGAACTGTCGAGAAACGTGCTGATTGGTCGGATGCTCGAAAGCTTCTGACTAGTTCGCACCAGTACCTCGAGGGCCCCCACTATTCCCGCTTCTATCGGCGGCAGTCAACATCGCTTCCGTCCACCTATCGATCGCGCGAAGAATAGATGAAGCCGCGTATCCCCTTGCGACTTCGACGGAACAGTATTCGTTTCCATAATTGGCTGTTGAGATTCATTAGCATGTATATCCTGCAAGGTTCGATGATCATGTCTTTTAATATTCTTTCAGCAATTCTATCCTTCAAACTTTTTCTAATTATTAGTCTTTTATATTTTATCCACTCATGCTTTTTCAGAGATTGCCATGGAAAAATAGAAGGAATCGCATCTGGCTTTAAAATACTTTTTACAGCTCCAGTCCCTGTAATGTTAATTTTATATTACAATTGATTGATCATATTTTTTATATTGTTATATATATATATATATATATATATATATATATATATATATATATATATATATATATATATATATATATATATATATATATATATGTGTGTGTGTTATAAATGTTGTTATATATATACTCACCACTACTATCATACTGAAGATAGTCTGTTAACTTAAAATGTTCACAACAAATCTTGCTCCATTTTCCAGGTCTTCAATTATTACATTTCATAGCCCCTCCCCGATAACAAGGCGTCGGCACTGTGCCGGCACGTTGACGGCATGCGTGCCGCATGCGTGACGGCACAGTGACTTCCGTGTACTCCGGCCCAGATACGGCATGTTGACGGCATGCATGCCGCGCGCTTATTCCAAAATTTGACAACACGCCATGCCGTCAACGTGCTAGCATTATGCCTTGCGTTTTGCCGGCAATATGCCTGCACGATTGAATTTTGCGTGCGCTTCTGCAGGTGCCTATAACCTCCAAATATTATTATATATATATTATTAATTTTTTAAATAAAAATAAAAATTGAAATTATGTCAATATAAATTTATTCTTTATTACATTTTAAATACAATAAATATTACATTTTAAATACAATAAATATTACAATTTATAATAAATATAACAATATAATGTAATAACTATTATATACAATCTGGAATGCTTGTGAGCGATATTATAAATTCCTTTACGAAAAGATCCTACAGGAATTCGTGTAGGATTTCCTGCAGGAATTTTTCTATACTGTGAATTTATTTATGTTCTACAATATGAAATCCAATAAATAATGTAGGAAATATGCCTTAATATGTCGTACCATCTGGAAGATAACACCGAAACTCAGGGACTAAAACTTCGAATTTCATTTTTTTTAATTTTGTAATAGACCAATTTAATTAACGTTTAAATTTTTCAAGCTTAGTCACTAAGTTTTAGTGCAACTATCCAGATAGTACTACCTATAAATTTATAAAGGCACATTTCCTAAATTATTTTAGAGATTTTAACAATTTTATATAATTCTAGAAAATAAATAATTTCCCATTCTAGATAAATTCATTAAGAAAATCCTACTGGAGTCCCTGCAGGTAAATAGTCCGAAATTCTTGCAGGGATTCCTGCAGGTTTTTTACGTAAGGATACCGATGCCATCCTATTGATTTTTCTCCGCTATAGCTGCACATTGAATAATTATTTTCGA
This sequence comes from Gastracanthus pulcherrimus, assembly GCA_949152435.1. NCBI lineage: Eukaryota > Metazoa > Arthropoda > Insecta > Hymenoptera > Pteromalidae > Gastracanthus > Gastracanthus pulcherrimus. The sequence goes on along the minus strand of OX424573.1, from coordinate 1,200,080 downwards.
AGAAAATCTGAAAATTATTATAAAATGTAAAGCACTTGAAAAATTTAATAAAGTTGTAGATTAATGAAATCTAATAGTGAATAACTCACTGGAAATTTGGTGTATGCACTCGCAAGATTTTTACAGCTATAGGTACATGCAGCTTTAGAATCTGAAAATTATTAAAAACATAAAATTAAACAGTTAAAAAACAATTAATAAATACAGTCTACTGTAAGAGTAAAAACAAAGCATTAAGGGGTCAAGCCTAAGTTAAATTCTGTAAAAAATCATTGTCCATTTTATAGATGGTAAAAATATTTTGACACAATATAATTTGATGCAAGTTTTTATATAAATATGTAAGTATACTATATGTGATTTTGCCACGAATTAAACCCCTCTAAGTGTTCTTTATAGTCCCTTGGAAGTTCATTAATCTACATCATTGAATTTAAGCCTTTTTAACCACTTACCATGTGTTTTTAAATCAGGTGGTGCATATTTCATGGACACCGAGGCTTTGAAGCATTCTTCAAAAGTGCTCTCTTAGACTTAAGGAGCTACTTTTTTTAAAAAAGATTATTTTCAATTGTTAGACACACATGTATCAATAATAGTAGTATTTTTATAGTATTTTCAGAGTATTATTATTGATACGTGTTTAATTGTTTCTCCAACAATTGGAAATAATCTTTTTTTAAAAATGTAGCTCCTTAAGTCTGTGAGTGCGCTTTTGAAGAATACTTTAAAGCCTCGGTGACCATGAAAAATACACCGCCTGATTCAAAAACACATGGTAAGTGGTTAAAAAGGCTTAATTTCAATAATGTAGATTAGCGAATTTTATAAGGGACTATAAAGACTACTTAGAGGGATCTAGTTCATGGCAAAATCACATATAATATACAAAATATGTTTGCCGTCCATAAAATGGACAATGATTTTTACAGAATTTAACTCAGGCTTGACCCCTTAATGAGAATGTTATTTATTTCAGTGAATTAACTTTTATAAATTGATAAATTTAGATCAAATGAGCTATATATCAAAATAATCTTATATTAGTTTTTTTTGCGTAGTAATTAATCTCATATTCACTTAAGATTAAAGCTAAATAAATCTAAATATTACCTGTATGTAATAATGGCAAGCGTTTACTTTCTCTTCATTCTATCAGCATGCTGTAGCTACACATCTTCTAAAGAAAATCTGAAAATGATGATAAAAATTTAAGCTTCATATAAATAATTAATGCTAAACCGTATTGAGAAAGAAAAAAAAACAACTTCCCTAGATCGATATCTTCTTCTTCTTTTTGGATATATGGATCACCGTTTCGACATTCCAAGGATAGATCCTTATAGACATATAATTGTAGTAGTGTTCCGCAGCTAAGGTTTTTCTGTTTTCTGTCCCAATTGCGGTAGTGGCACCCATTCGCTGCAGCATAAAGTTATGATAATAATAATAATAATAATAATAATAATAATAATACAATAATACGCGAATTAAACATTTTGTAAATAAATATTATTTGAAGTTCAATATAGAAATAAATTGTACAAATATGAAAGTGAAAATTGAATAAAAATAAACTGCTTGTTTTATTAAATAAACTCACCTGAATTATAAAAATCCAGTTAGTTTTTCAATTTCTTTTGCTCCAGATTTTATAATGATTGAATTGTGGTCGAGATTTTCCAACACGCGGGAAAATCCCGATATTTGTTTTTATAGGAAAAAGGGGAAACGGGAGAGGGTAAAATAAAGGACTCGAATTTTGAGCCACAAAAAGATGAAATTATTAGGCTCTGAGAGGGGAAAGCCTCGCGGCATAAAACCCCTCTCGTTGTCGATGTACAAACTGTGAGAAATTGAGGTATGGATCCTTGTATGTGTGTGTATGTGTGTGTGCGTATTTGCGTGCACGCGTGTATAACAAGGAGTGCGCACCTCCTGCGGATCTTTCGATCGCGATTTGTGGCGAGGGCCACACGAATTCACCTGGTGAATTGCGTCGGTAGTGGCACGGCCACACGGATCCGCACTAGTCACGGATCGCGTCGATGGTGTTCAGAACACCTATTTTATAAAAAGACCGCGCGCTGCTTTTCCGCTTACCGTGTTCCGGACAAACGCGGCCCAATGATTTTATTTCCCGTTAATCAAAAAATAGAAAGAAAAAAACGATGCACACCCGACAAGATGCTGAAGTTACAAAACGACGGACGGACGAGAATATCTTACACTTTATATGGACAAAGCGAAAGAAAGATGCCGGACTCTTGCACAAAAGCTCGTATTGCCTTGATTGCTCAAGAGTGACTGACTCGAATTCGCGCATTCGCGCCTGTCATTCGCGCTTTCGCGAACCCCCATCGCGCTCGCTTCTATCGGTCGCCGAAAACGTGGCTCGCTGTTTGCGCCGCTCGCATCGCGTCGGCGAGAAAGGGTGGCGCCACGTACCACTGACGTCTGCGATGGAACAATGATCATTTTGTAATTTTTTTCTGTCCCTACCTCGCCCATATCCGTGAGGCTCATCCTACTATTTTAGGCCCTCCAGCGTTTTCTTACATTTTAATTATAAATTTAATTTTGATAGATTTTAAGTAAATAAATAAATAAATAAATGAATGAATGAATGAATGAATGAATGAATGAATGAATGAATGAATGAATGAATGAATGAATGGATGGATGGATGGCTGGATGGCTGGATTGATGGATGGATGGATGGATGGATGGATGGATGAATGGATGGATGGATGGATGGATGGATGGATGGATGGATGGATGGATGGATGGATGGATGGATGGATGGATGGATGGATGGATGGATGGATGGATGGATGGATGGATGGATGGATGGATGGATGAATGGATGAACGAATGAATGAATGAATGAATGAATGAATGAATGAATGAACGAATGAATGAATGAATAAATAAATATATAAATAAATAGACTATAGTAACAAAAAAGGAATGAAAGAAAGCGCTATTTCATATCAAAAACACACATTAATTTAACAAATAAAATAGCAAGACAATTAAAAAAATTAATGTGTATTTTTAATATGACTTCCTGAAAGGAACTAAATAATTATTAATTAATAGATAAATAAGAAAAGGTTAAAAATTTGTTTTTTAGGTGTGAGGGGCCCCGACCTCGCCCATCTCTGTGAGGCTCATCCTACGAGGGTAGTTCAATAAGTCTTTAGAATAAAGTATAAAAACAATTTTTTTTGGGTAAATTTTTTTTTATTTTTCAACATAATCTCCTTGGAGCTCTATACACTTGGTCAATCGCTTTTTAAGTTTTTTTAATCCTTCAGAAAAGTGCGTTTTCGGAAGTTCCTCAAAATAAGCACTTACAGAGGCAATGACGTCTTCGTTGTCCGTAAATCTCTGTCCACCGAGCCATTTTTTCAAGTTTGGAAATAAGAAAAAGTCACTGGGGGCTAAATCTGGTGAATACGGTGGGTGTTCGACCAATTCGAATTTTATTCTTCAATTTTAGCCATTGAAACGAAGCATGTGTGAACTCGGGCGTTGTCGTGATGAAAGAGAATTTTTTTTCTCGCCAAATGTGGTCGTTTTTTTTAATTTCTTCTTTCAGCTGCTCTAATATTGATGCATAATACTCACCAGTAATTGCTTTACCCTTTTCCAAGTAGTCAATAAGTATAATTCCACGTGCATCCCAAAAAACTGTAGCCATAACCTTACCAGCTGACTTTACGGTCTTTGCCTTCTTTGGAGCTGGTTCGCCTGTGGAAATCCACTGTTTGGATTGTTCCTTTGTCTCAGGAGTGTAGTGGTGTATCCATGTTTCATCCACAGTCACAAATCGACGAAAAAATTCCTCAGGATTCCGACTTATGCGCGCCAAAAGAGCCTCAGAGGCGACCACTCTATTGCGTTTATTCTCAGCTGAGAGCAAACGCGGCACCCATCTTGCCGATAGCTTTTTCATGCCTAATTTTTCATGTAGAATTGAAACAACTGCACCTATAGATATCCTTGTGGCCTCAGCTAACTCACGCACTTTTAATCTTCTATCCTTCAACACCATATCGTGAATTTTATTGATGATTTCGGGAGTAGTTGCTTCTACGGGCCTTCCTGAACGTGGTTCGTCACTTATTGATGTACGACCACGCTTAAATTCATTTACCCAGTTATAAACCGTTGCTAAGGCAGGGGCAGATGTGCCATGAACTGAGTCCAATTCATTTTTTATCTCGTATGGAGTTAAACCCTTTAAATGAAAATGTTTAATTACCGCTCTGAACTCGTTTTTTTCCATTTTTCTTAACAAGCAATTTTTTTTTCAATTGGTTATAAAAACACGTAAACTCAGAAGATGTGGACTGTGACTGCACCATATATCTAGTCGGGAGTGGTGCTGACTGAAAACAGATGATTTGGAGCGATTCGCGCGCCATCTGTTGGTCATTCTAAAGACTTATTGAACTACCCTCGTACTATTTTAGCCCCTCCAACGCTTCCTTACATTTTTTATAAATTTAATTTGATTAGATTTTAAGTAACTAAATAAATACACCATAGTAATAAAATGAAAATGTAAGAAAGCGCTATTTCATATCAAAAACACACATTAATTTAACAAATAAAATAGCAAGACAATTAAAAAAATTAATGTGTATTTTTAATATGACTTCCTGAAAGGAACTAAATAATTATTAATTAATAGATAAATAAATAAGAATAAATAAATAATAAGAAAAGAACGTGAAGTGGTTCAGATGTAATGTACGTAAGATTAGTAATTTCTAATATTTTTCAGTATAATCATATCCATCGACCATTCCACGTTCTTTTAAATAGTTATACACATCACAGTTATCTTCATATTCTTCTGAAACGCCTGCGTCATCATTTAAACCGGGTGCATATCGGTTGTTCTTCCTGGAGTGCATATGCTGTTTGTTGTACAGCCGAAGCTCTGGATCAAGATACTCTGTCATCTGGGGGTACTCTCGATCTTCATTGTCTTCGTCGCTTTGAAGCGTGTCTTCGAAATCATCGACGTTATCGAGGGTACCTTCAGAATCTTTGTCGTTTTGGGGGGCGGCTTCAGGATGTTCTCTGTCGACGACTCTGGCAATGTTTCGGCCATCATCTCTGTTGGCGTTAATAAAGTCGATAGTGTGACCGCCGTTCCATCCAACGGTTCCATCGATGTCTTGACCGTCCTCTCCAGCTGGTTCTTCGCCTCGCTCTTCGTCTCGCTCTTCGTCTCGCTCTTCGCCTCGCTCTTCGTCTCGCTCTTCGGCTCGCTCTCCGTCTCGCTCTCTGCTGTCGTAGAAGTCTCCTCGTACGTTTCCAATTGTCCGTCGTCTTTGTCTGGGTGGTTCATCGTCATGCCTTTCTTCGTCAAACTTGTCGAGGCCTCGACGTAGACCGGTCGGAAATCCATCTCCTGATGCGACGTTTCTGCGGATGTCTTGCAGGCCAGCTCTGAATGGACTCTGTGGACGAGACCGTATTCCTAGCGGTTCATCTTCCTCAGATTCTCGCTCCAGCTCCGACTCTGGTACGTTACGACGTTTATAGCGCTCCTTTGTACTTTTGATGGCTTTCGTCATAGCCCAGGCGAACTCGAAAGCGTCAATTTTTGGTCAATCATGGCTTCTGAAACACCAATTAAATAATTGATCTAAATATAATATTAATTTACACACACACGCGCACATGCACATATCGCACCCACGGCCCACACACACGCACGCACGCTCAGACGCACACACACGCACACAAATTATATATTCATAATTATAGCTTACTTTCGCATGCTGCAACAAAACAGGTATCTTTCAATGCGGTTATCCTTTTTCCTTTCGAGCCATTCCATGATACTTTCGGGATCAATTCCTCAGTGAGATCAAAGCATTTCTGCAAGTATACTGCTGCTGCGTTAGTAGAGTTATTCCCTCCAAGATAGACCAAGTAGTTAACCTGAAACACGGTTATTTTAAAAATTTGAATAAAAAGAGGATGTGGTTGCTCAATTAATTAATTTATGTGTAAATACCAAAAAATAAATTTTACTTAAGGGAAGAAGCTACAAAAAAAACAAAATTTGTTAAGCATTGACAAATATATTTTATCTTTTTTTTTGTATATAAAAATACATCAAAAAAATATTTGCACTAGTTAAAATCCCCCTAAACCGCGTTGAACATCTCAGAACAACCAGAATATCTTCAAAAAAGGATATTATTTTGATTATCGTTTTGCCCAACAGGCATCGATGAATTTTGATTAGCTTGAATGTATGTATTCTTTTAAAAAAATCTTAGAAATCTATGTTGCAATAGTATTTTATTTTTGTTTGTAAAAAAATTCTATAGCTAAATTAAGTTATTAATTTTTTATTTATACAAAAATCATGTATTTTATTACAATTAATGCCGAGACAAATTTTGTATTACAACTTTTATCAATAGGTCTCAACATAGATTTATAAAAAAAGTATTTAAGAAGTAGATTACCAAACATTTAAAACATATAAATAAAATCTCGTGCGCAAAATGCTACTGGAAGTTATGAGAATAAAGAATTGAAAAAAGTGACTAAAGTAAAATAGTAGTAACAATTAAATAAAAGTAGATTCTTAATTATTTATGATTGCCTTTTTATTTTATGGGATAAATTTTAGTTGTTCACAACTGGCAGAGGGTTTTTACTTTTACTGACGTTTAGCCTTTCTTAGGGTGCATTTATTTAACTTTTTTTGTCACGAAAATATTGAAAAACTCTTAATTTGAGATAAAAACGACAATATTTCAAAAAATTAAAACAGCTTAAAGAAGTAAAACTTTTCTTTGAAATCTCATTCATTATTAAAAAACAAAGTTAAGAATGTTAATGTTTTACAAAAACCTGTATATTCTTCCCTTAAAATGTATAACTTACAGCACTATCAAATAACTCTTGATCAGCATCGTCGAAAGCTAGCAAGTCGCTTACCGATTTAAATGGAAAACATTTCGGAGCATCTTTCCTGGTAATATTTTTTTTTGTCAAATGCTTCAGCATTTTGTTATTTTCGCTGAAAATAGAGGATATATAAAAATTATTGACAATAATATAAAATATAATCTCAGTAATTGAAGATATTTATAATTAAATTATTAAATATACCTTAACACTTGTTCTGCATCGCTAAGCCTGGTAGATTGTATCCTATAATCATATGAATTAACAAACTATTAGAATTGAAATTAAAATGTATCAAGAAGAATTATTATCGCAGTAATAATTTCTCTAAATGATGATACAACCTATGCAAATATATTACTTACTCTACAGTTTCAATTAACTTCTCAATTAATGCTTGTTAATTGCGCAGGAGCTCAAGTACATCAGTGCCGGTTGATGTTGACGCTGTTGCAAAAAATTATTCAGTTTTTATTTAGGATGAAAAATTAAAGTAGACCGAAGAAAAACAACATCGTTTTAACTTTTTTATCACCTGCGATTTCCGGTTCTTGGATTAATTGACTTTCTGCCAGTGACGCTAGGTTTTGCAGGACCGGTGTGTGTAGGCGTGAGTGTGTATGTACGCGTGAGTGTGCTTGTAGGTGTCGGTGTGCGTGTAGGTGTCGGTGTGCGTGTAGGCATGGGTGTGCGCGTAAGCGATGGATTTGACGAAGGCAGAGGTTTCACTGATGGATTTTGCGTGGACGGGGTTTTGAATGATGGATTTTTGGGGGGTCGTGTTTCGCTCAATGGCTTTGGTGTGGACGTGCGCGATGGATTTAGCGACGGTGGCGGGGGTGGGCGTGATTGGTTTAATGTTGTGGTTGTCTGAGATTTTCGTAAGAGCGATTGGCTTGGTGCGGGTGTGCCACGTGATTGTTGTGGGTGAGATTGATTTAGTGTAGATGTTGGCCGCGTGTTAAGAAGATTTCCTAGATGTGACTGGTTTAGAAAGAGTGCAGATTTTTGGGTGGGTGTCGCCTTCGAGGGTTGTGACAGTAGTGTCGTAAAAGTCGTTAAAGAGAGAGAAGAGGAATTCTTCCCCTTCGGGACTGATGAATTCTTCCGCGCTTGCAGTTTCTCGCGAATTCTCGCTGCAGCAAGCTCTGGCGGAACTACTCCGGCGATTCGTAGCTGTTGTCGATTATTCATCTGTAACAGGTATCTCTAAAACTTACATAATTGTATATTGATGCCTCTTATAATTTTTTTGATTTTGCCCAACAAAGATTGATTTCAAGATTATACATTGTAGCATTGTAATCTAGTTTTCTATTGGATTTTGGATTAATAAAAACAAGTATATAGCAAAAACTATTATAATGAGGTAACAATAAAATTACATTTCGCGAGATTTTAGCTTATAAAATATTTGTATACCTAAACATACCGTAAAAGTTGAGAGGGCAATTGATGTATTCGGGTCGAGCTTACATATGAAACTAAACTAGTTTTTTTCAACGCAGGCATCAATTAGGCTTTTTTTCATGCCTAAAAGTAGCGTAGAAAATCGCGCATATCGAGCGTGTTTGTAAAAAGTGTGAAAAAATGTCGATTTAGCGAAGAAAAACAGTGACGCGGGGAAAAAAGTCATTTTTTACCGCTTCTCAAAAATTGCGAAAAAATTTAGAAAATAAGCTCAGGACCCATTTTTTAGGCAACCAAAGTTTCAACTACAAAGCGGGGAAAAAAGTCACTTTTTCCCGCTTCTCAAAAATTGCGAAAAAATGTAGAAAATTAGCTCAGGACCCATTTTTTCAGGCACCCAAAGTTTCATCCCTACAAAGCGGATAAAAAGATCATTTTTCCCCCTTCTCAAAGATTGCGAAAAAAATGTAGAAAATAAGCTCATGACCCATTTCTTCAGGCAGCCAAAGTTTCATCTACGAATTACTTTTTTCCCGCTTCTCAAAAATTGCGAAAAAATGTAGAAAATTAGCTCAGGACCCATTTTTTCAGGCACCCAAAGTTTCATCCCTACAAAGCGGATAAAAAGATCATTTTTCCCTTTTCTCAAAGATTGCGAAAAAAATGTAGAAAATAAACTCATGACCCATTTCTTCAGGCAGCCAAAGTTTCATCTACGAATTACTTTTTTCCCCGCTTCTCTAAAATTGCGAAAAAATGTAGAAAATAAGCTCAGGACCCATGTTTCCAGACATCCAAATTTTCAACTACGTTTTTTGCACGACTCGAAATACGCGATCACCTACCCAATTTTCATGCATAATATAAGGCCCTATCATGCCTTTGTTGACAAAAATACGGTGTGTAACACGGAGAGAGAAGCTATTTCAGACTCGGGTGAGGCATTTTCAGCACTAATCTTTGTCTCGGGCGCATTCGGCGCCCGAGACTCATCCTCGGGCTAAACATTTCAGCCTCGCTAGAAATAGCTCATTTTTTCCCCTTGTTGCACAATGTACTATTTCAATGCATGTAAAGCCCATAGAAAATCGAGAATTCCGAGCGACCGGGAAAAATAGTACATTATGTAACAAGGGAATAAAGTCGAACATTATTCCCAACTTAACTGATGTCACTTTATTGACTTAAAAAGAGGGACTTCAGGTAAGAAGTAGAATTAATTCAAAATGTATATTCAAAATGTATTAATATGTATGTATATTAATGTATATTAAAAAAATGCATTTTCGGGTAAAAGTCGATTTGCGGGACTCATATATATGCTACTTTTGTCCCGCTTTTAAGGTCAATAAAGGGGCTCCAGTTGAGTCGGAAATAAAGTTCTACAAGCAACGCGATAATAAAGTCATGTATTCCTTCGGGTGATTACTGCCCTTGCTTAGCTCGGACGGTAAACCCACCCTCGTGAATAATTTTCGACTTTATTCCCTTGTTACAAATATACTATTATAACACGTGCACGAAAAAGGCCCTTTTCTATACTTGTAAGGCGAATGGAAAATTAAGGATTTCAAGCGTCTGCGAGGAGCGGGAGGGAAATAACTTTTTCTCACGCTCCAGCGAGCAGCGGGAGGAAAAGTAATTTTCCTCCCGCTCCTCGAAGACGCCATGCATTCATACAAAAATGGCTTATTCATGCACTAATTACAAAAAATACGGTATGTGAAGATAGTGGATTCAAACTATTTTACATACTATAGAAAGAGTTTTCTCCCCCTGTTGTACAATGTACAATTATTTTATTATAAAAAATGTTTACACGATACTAAAAAAAAATACAAAACTTATTATGCATTCGAGAGATGAGAGGACAAAATTTTAATTACAACAAAATATCCTGGTTTAGAAATTTGTGTAGGGAGATCTGGCCAGCATGGAATCCTGAAACATTTGCTTTTTATTTGATCAGATCTAATCAATAACATTTCTGCAGACAATGAGGAGCAAAGAAAGACTTCGCGTGATGAAGAAGCACAAGGGGAATGGAAAAAATCCTCAACTGTTGTGAAACGCTTAATAATAAGATAGTAATCCGTATCATCGAATTGAATAATATTTTGAACTATGCAGATTGATCCATCTTCAAGAATGAAGGTGTTATCTGATTGGAAAATAGATATATGACATCCTCCCTTCACAACTTTCTTAAACTGTTTAAAGTTTGAATTATTTATTTGAGGTATTGGACCTTCTGAATGCTTCCCAATAAATTTCAAAGAGCTTTTATTAACATGCTTAGAAACATTAACTCGACAATTTTCAGCTCGTCTATTGGAAATTTGCTGCAAATGATGATTTGGTTTCCTACACAATTTTCTAAAATATGTCATATTGTTTTCGTATAGAAAAGCAGAAAAAGAATCTAATGCTCCAAACAATCTAACATCATCTGCAAGATGTAACAGGGCATGGGTATTATACGATAAAAATTCATCACCATAAACATCTTCATATCAACACATTCAACAAATATTTGGATCCATTCCTCTGCATTATTGATATCTTCATCGGTGCTTAGGGGATTTGTAAGAATTCTCATTGCTGCATGGAGCAAAAGAAAATGCACATAAACAGCAGAATTCATTAAACCATAAAATAGGGAAGGACCACTATATATCAAAATTTGTCGCTGCTCGGTGGCTTTAAATTTACCATGTTTGTCAATATTGACAGGCTTCCGAGCAAAATCTTGAGGGCAGTACTCCTTTACTTGCTTGAGACGATCACCTAATATTTGTATATGATCTTTGGATGAAAACTTGACTGACGTAGAAAATCTACCATTGATTATTCCTTGAAAAATTTTCTCCATGACGCCAAGACATACCAAATGCATGTAGTCAAATACTGTGTGAGAAACTAAATTGAAAGGAAGAGCACCAAGAGGACACACTGTTTCTTTATGATGATCAACATCAATCATCGAAGAATATTCTTCTTGTGTGCGAGGCGAATGATTAATGCCACTATAAACCATTACTCCTCGACGAACACATACACCTCTTACCCAGCATCTAGAACAGGGAACTTTTGAATTGTGTGCACTATGACCTAATGCAAAAGCTCGAGCAGGTGCATCAGCAATGAAACATCTTAATTCAACATATTTTGTTTCCCCATTAAATTGCACATTATTTTGCAATGTCAAAAGCAAATCATCCACAAAAGGTTTTAAAAAATCTAAGGCACTTGTTGGTTTTTTGGAACCTTTAAAAACACCTACAACTTCAGGAACACTATTTGGGATATTAGCTATTCTGATTTGTATAGGCCACATCAGGATTTGACTAGCTTTATCCAGTGATGCTTCGTCAGTACTGCAGTCAATTTGAAGAACATCAGGAATCAGTTCTGGAGGAGTTGTCTGAAGAATATTCATTATACCAGTTTTTACACCTAAATGAAGGTACTCACCTCCAGCAACCTGCGTAGTAGGAGCAGAGAAATTTGGAGTTTTTAAAATTGTTCGAGGATCAACATGAATATTGACAAAGCAATCATGCGTCCTGATCACTTGCAAGGCAGCTTTCGCTTGCTTGTGAGACATATTAGTATCTGTGAACAGCGAAGCAAGTCGAAGTTCAAAGTCTTGTAACGTGTCTGGATTACTAGAACAACTTGAATTTAAATCAGAATTGCCAGATAAACTAGCAGATTCATTTCGATCAAAAAACCAAGAACCACATTGGATTAACTCATCTTGCTCCATATGAGAAACATTGCTGTCATTTAATGGTTCACTCAGTAAATCAACATCAGCACCAGCATAATTATTACAGGTATCTACACCTACACTGGTTTCGACAAAGGGTGGACATTCATTACTGGGTGGAGATGCATCTTCAGATGCTCTGGCCATTAAGCGATTGATACGTGCTCTATAATCGTAAGAGCATTGTTCCAATGGCTTACGCCTGCGCATTACTTTAATTTTATACATGTCTTATATGCCTTACAAAGATTGTACAAAATAAATCAGGTTTAATCTATAAGAATATGATTTATAAATAAAAGTACCCTGAAACAAATTTATCCCGTCCACTTTATAGATCTATGTAAAATAATCTCGCGCTGTGTAGATCTATGTAGGTAAACTAGATAGTTACTATAAAGGCGTGTAACGGTCGACCCTTCTAGTTTCCCATATTATTTGCCCCGATAAAACTAGATAAGCAAAAACTAGATAAACATAATCTATTATGTTTATTATGTATTATTTTGATTTAAATGTAAATATTTACTTGTTATTGTTCACCTATTACTAATGTAAGTAAATAATGTAAATAACGTCTAAAGTGTAAGGTTATCAAATTTTAAATGCATCGAGTTTTTGTATTTAAGAACTTAATAACAATATTATGTTACACATATATATTAAACAATCAAAATAAGAAAATAATCTGAATATCCAAATAACTATATGAAGTATTAGTGCATATATTTATATTGTTTATGTAAAATTAGTTTCCTTACATTTGATTATGTTCCATCCTAACAGGCTTGGTTTAAAAACCTGTATGGTTTATGTAAGGAAAACTATTTTCACACACATTTATTATCAACTGATTAATTTTCTATTTTTAAAAAGAAATAATGTACTTTAGTTAATATATATATGTTCTATTTTTGTATTTCCTACTGTGATTAATTTATAATCAAACACTTTCATTTGACATCTATGTGCAGTTAAAACATAGTAATTTGTTACTTATAAAGAAACTTATCGTCTACATGTGTTCGACTAATGTGTTTGTCTTTCAAAACGTTGTTACGGAAAAGCAGTTTATGTATTATAAGAATTCACATGTGGATACAAAATTATTTGTAGTTCTGAAATTAAAATTCTAGTTTTTCAATAAAGCATGTCATAAAGTACATATTTGTACATATGATATTATTATTACTTATATATTACTTTTCAAGAAACAACTACATCAATCAATAGCATTATTTTGTGATCACTGTTTTTCATATGCAAGAAACATTATTTCTAAATTTTCATTTCTTAGGTTAGATATGCTTTTTGACTACTTTTATATGTAAATAGTATGAATATAAGAACTATAGATCTTATTATTATAATTGAAAACTTACATGTTAAACTTTTTTTAACATTAATTATTACAATAAAAGTTCTGTTCAATAAATAATATATAACCTCACAGATTTTATACGTACATATTATTATTGATAAAACTATGTAGATCTGTGTGGATTTATCGAGTTTTGTACAGTCTAGTACTATCTAGTTTGCCTATAAAGCCCGTTATAGCGAATGTGGGCGCCACGATAAGATTTCTACCAGGGTACTTTATGATAAATACTCAAGAATTTTTCAATAAACCTAATACAAATAAAAATATTTACTAGTTATTAGTTACCCTTACACTCTCCCACTCAAATTAACTTTATAAAAGCCCTCACCCTATAAACTTATAGTAAAAAAATAAATACAGCCCTCACTCCTTAAATATACTAAAATCAATAAATGAAAAATATTTTTAATGTTAATCTAACCTTAAAAAAATGAATTTGTTGCTCATATAAACCACAAATAAAATAATATATTTCTACGATACTTTTCCTCTGATGTAGTTTTTCGCTGTTGAACCTCCAAAAAAGCTTCCGAAGTTGAAAAAAGCGGTTGCTCTCGTTGTAGATCACAAATTGCAAAAACTATATTATCGCAGCTTCCGAAAAAACATGCAACTGACGCGTAAAAAGAAGCCCTTCATAAACATTCGAAAACCACAAGATGGCGGTCATTTCAAATTACATTTAATTTTCTTATAATTCGTATAATTTATCAATAAGTTATCATTTTTATGCATCTTTAATATAACATAAATCATTAAACACTATAATATTCATAATTTAATAATTATATGTGAATAGCTTTAAAGTAAAAAAATTATTCAGAATAACATGTAAACTATATAAAATGCATGATGTATATAAAAATTAGAATTATATATTTTTTATATAATAAAAATAAATCAACGCAGTTATTTATATTTAATTATATTTATTATATATTATAATATTTATTATAATAATTATATTATTATCAGGAAATTCCAATTAGCGCACGCCGTGCTGTCCGTATGCCGTCAAAATGCTGCCACGATAATCTGAATTTCTGCGCCATAGCGTGTTGGCATGTTGCCGTCAATTTGCAAGCACGCATGCTGCCGCAAAAAAAAACAAAAATGGTGACCACGCATGACCGCACGCTGACGGCAGAAAGCCGTCACGCGTGCCGGCACGCCATGAGCACACCGTGCCCGGCATGTGCTGTTATCTGGGCACCCAGATAGCAGCCCGTGCCGAGCACGACGTGCTGGCACGGCGTGACGAATTTGTGCCATCACTGTGCAGTTGCGGCGTGCTGTCCGATTGGGTAGCACGTCGTGACCGCCCTGTGCCGTCATCGTGCCGTCACGCAACATCACTTTTTTGAACTTTTAGATTCCAGCAGAATGACGGCACAGTGCAAGCCCGTCGTGTCGGGAAAATCGTGGCAGCAATGTGACGGATTATGGACAGCACGACGTGCCATCAATATAATTATAAAAATATAATTTAATTGCATATTTAAGTTATTATTTCTATTACAAATAAAATTGATAATAATAGTAATGATTTGTTAATTTATTTATATGGGGCTCAATTGATGTAATTGAATAAATAAATAAATATAAATAAATAAATAATAGTATAATTTTATGATTTATATTTTTATTAATAATAAATATATTTGCTTATAATTGAATATTAAAATAGATTTACATTATAAATTTAAAGTCTTGAAATAATTTCGAGCTTTCTGTTGTTTGAAGAAATATATCGCATCCCGCCATTGCAGTAATCTCCCTGCTTTCATGAAGACTTGATATTCAATTGCAGACGCGTGCAATAAGTGAAATTGTTCTTAATAATTATAGCGGTATTATTGTAGTTATCTGTGGTGTAATTTGGAATTCTGAATTATATAATTCGACTGTGGCAAGTTTGTGGTGGACGTTCGAGAGGAAGTGCAGCTCGTCTTGTGGATCATCCTGGCGCGCGCACGTGCAATTGCAGTTCATAGTAAATAATTACTATCATTAATTATTTACATGCTGCAATTTGGATTTCCCAAGAGAACTGTGGCAACTATCTGGACATTTCAGAGTGAAGAGATTGTCTTGAGGATCACCCTGGCTGAGATGTAAAATTTTTTTAATATAATTATTCTAATAATTATATTATGTTAATAAATAGGTTAGTTTTGACGAGGAAGGACGAGTGGCCAGGACGAGGAAGTGCGACGATGGATGCAGCAGGAGGGGTATCTGGGCTACGGTCCCCACGAAGGGGCACGAAGATGAGAGCTGCAAGGCCCAGGACGGCGTACTTGCGGCAGCAGCAGTGGCACGGTTAACCTCGAAGAGGTTATGTTTACATACAGCTTCCTACTGCATTCGTCCACTGCCAATATTATCAGGTGAGATTAGTGTTTAGTTTATCACTGTAATCTCCCCTTACTAATGCTGCGTTGTTTCTAGGTGTCTGGTGAGTGCTTCGGAGGTTAAATGAACACTCAAACTCTAAAATCCACGAATCTTCAAACATATGAAACCTACAACCCATGAACCGTCAAACCCCTGAACGCAAGACTTAGTTTTATAATTATTAAATTTTTCATTTCTTAAATATATCGTTTATTTTTAGGTCAACTACTTGATTTATCTTGGTGGTAGAAATACCGATGACTCTTAAGCAATTTTTTTAAAAAATTGCTTTGCAGTCAACACAGAGCTTCTGTGCAATGTTACTTGGCTTGGAGATAAGAAAAAAAATGTCACAAGACTACTTGATACCCGTTTTGTGTCAGCTTGTGAAGGTATATTGTTTTATATATTTTATTTTACTTGTCACACTAGACTTATTATATTAATTATGAATGTTTCCATTTTTGACCAGGGCCCTGAAAAGCCTTAAGCAATGTCTACGGCGTCTCGAAGAGATACGCAGAGACGTGCTACTGCCCGAAGAAAGAGATGAGGAGCAGCTGCCACCATCTCCGAGGAGAAGACGAGCTCCTGATGAAGACGAAGAAGAAGAAGAAGAAGAACATCAAGAACCCCTGCCATCCAGTCCAAAAAGAAGAAGAGTTATTGAATGCGACATTCATGAAATTTGTTTTGCCGTCTGGGAATTCTTTAGTGTTATTATTACTTCTATTAAAATAAAAATAATAATTGTTTTCAGATGCCGTTGAGAGACGTTAGAAAATAACTCTAGAACCGATCCAGCACGTACTGAGAGACGACGTCAAGGAATAAAGACTGCCGATTCAGCGACTGACCCAAGACTGAGGTAGACAAGCTGAGGTTGGGAGCGACAAAAATGACATCGTTTTCAGACTTGCAAGCTGAGCTTCAAGGAGGGCCTAGCAAAGGTAATTTATTCATCATTCTATTATAACTTTCCAACCCATAATGCAATAAAAATCTTATTTTTTTGTTTGTTTTCAAAAGAGTTCATAACACTTCGAGCGCAGAAACGGTGTGCACCTGCCTGGAAGTGATAGCGATCTGCTGAATGGTTCCCAAGGTCATGCTGTTGTCGTACGAGCGCGTGGACATGCCTGCAAAACTCTCGATGACGCAGGGGCAACGAGAATGATGTTGAGTAGGAGGCTTCTTGCGAGTTGCAGCTCAGACAATCCCTGTTAAAAAATTGAAGCTGGATTTCAAGCTTGAAATTCAGCGATGAGGTTGAATCTGGTTTGATCGAACTTAAAATCCAGCTCGATTTCAAGCTCGAAATCAAACTCAATTTCAAGTTCGATCGAGCCGGATTCAAACTCATCGCTGAATTTGAAGCTTGAGATTTAGCTTGATATTTTCAATAGGGGAACCTGCACAAGGCCTGCACCATTATTTACGTAAATATTTTCAGGGACTATATATATATAAAATTTCTTCATATATATATATATATATATATATATATATATTCCACGTCGACCATGGAAGAAATTTTTTACATTTCGTTTTAAAATGTTTTTACTAGTTCATAATAGTTAAAAAATGTATGCAAAAAAAATTTAGATCACAATACCCTAACTATGCAGAACTGTGGCCCTATTAAAAATAAAGTTTTTTTCAATTCTTAGAAACAGAGAAAACTTTAATAATTTTTAGCTCCAGATAGGTGCAATTTAGGTATTTACACATATACATTTTTATTATTTTTCTGTATATTTTTCTGTAAATTTTCTATAGAATATGCTAGCACTTTTTTTAGGCCCTAATTACCACGTTTCTGATTGATTTATAAAAGATATACCGTTGTATAGTAATAAGAGCTTCAAAATGAGACCAGGTAGACCATGGACCGAGCTTATTAACCGAAGTAACAGAATTTTGAAGGAAATCTACATACAATTTGTATATCTATATATGAAGATTTCTTTTATAAATGATATACCCTACATACATATAGATATATAAATTGTATGTAGATTTCTTTCAAAATGCTGTAACGTCACTTATAAAGCTCGGTCCATGATCTACCTGCTCTCATTTTTAAGCTCTTATTACTACAAAATTTTGAGATTAAAATAAACTGCCGAAATTTTTTAAATAGCATATAACGGTATATCTTTTATAAACCAATCAGAAACGTGATAATTGGGGTCTGAAAAAAATGTCAGCATATTGTACAGAAAATTTACAGAAAAACATGCAAAAACCTCATGAATTTTTACTCAAAATCTCACACGAGATCTCTAGTAGGATCTCAGGTAAGATTTAAAATTGAGTTTTAAGCGATTTTAATATCTTTATATAGTATATTTTCAGATAAAAGTGCACAAAATCAAGAAAGTGTAAAAATAAGTAGCCTTATCTACTATTTATGATTTTTTTTACATTAGTTCAAATGGAAAATAAAAATTTTAAGTATTAGTATCTTCAAAACAGAAAAGTGGACTTATGTTGTTATTCTGCAAAACCATATATATATTACGTATTAACTTATTAATTTATTGTACAAAAATATTAAATATTTAAAGTATATAAATAAAAAATTACAAATATAAAATACAGTATTTTTATTATGATAAAATTATACATTTAATATAAATAATATATATATATATATATATATATATATATATATATATATATATATATATATATCGTCGTGCTGGCATATTGTCGGCAAATTGCACGGCACAGTGCTGACACGTTACCGGCACGCGGGCCGCAGCACCAATCGCGCATGCAAATTGCGTCGGCAAAATGACGGCACTATGACGGCCCGCGTGCCAGGACCGCGTTCCTGCACCGTGCCGTCTCAGAAGCGGGGCAGGAATCCGTCACAATGCCGGACCGCGGGCGGCTCGCGGGCCGTCAGCGTGCCGACACAGTGCCGACTCAATGCTATCTGGGTTTGGAAATAAATGAGCACTAGGGGAAGGTGGGGCACGATGGGTTTGGCGGGTGGATTGGGCATTCAAATGTTCACTAAATAAATGAATATTCTAACATGATAGTATTTTTTATATGTTGTAAATAGCTTTTACTTTTTCCCTCTGCAAATCCTAAATGAAAAAAATTAATACAAATCGTATGAGAATTATTAGAAATTGAGGACTTCAAAACGTTGTTTTTTCCATAATTCTAATCTATTTCTCAAGAACAAATAAATCGTATGAGCTTCGAAAGGGAATTACTTTTACAGTTTAAATCGTAAATTTTTAATAGTATTTTTGATTGATGATCTCCGATGCTTAGGTAAAAAGTAATATTACATATAAAAATACTCTAAAATGGGGCACGACTGGCACCACTAGCGGGGCACGATTGGCATACGTGAGTCGTCAATTTATTTCCGCCGAGTTTAACAGCTGATTTTCTTAACCTTACTTTTGCGCCCTTAACATTTCGGAGTCGGAGTCTTAGATGTTGGTGAAAGAGTCAGTGTTAATGAAATGGTCTGGTTTTTAGTTTTGATCCTCAATCCTATAAAATGCAAATTTAATAGTAACGTCCAATATTTTTTTTAAATAAATTTTTCATTAATTCACCGTGCCAATCGTGCCCCACCTCCATGCCAATCGTGCCCCATGGGTGGGGGAAATGGGCAGTTTTAGCGGTATTGTACTTTGCATTATAAAAAATAATGCAATATATATTTTATAATAAAAAATAATGTATCTAAATCTTGAGATATTCTACTTTAAGAAGCACTTTTAATAATTTGTATTGGTACAAAATAGAAAGTACAGGATTCTTTTGAAGTTAGGGTGCCCGTACTGCCCCACCATCCCCTACTGCTAACTTCATTTTCACATTTCCAGACACAAAATTTCCCTTTCATTTTTACAAAAAGAAAATCATTTGTGCGGGACGACAACAAGTAAATCCTTTATCCTATACTATTTTTTTAGGTTATGACTTTAACATGATGAGGATAAAATGTATTATCAAAATTTGTCTCAACAAATGGTACGTTGTTTAAAGTCTTACATAACAATATTACTGTTGTTACATTAAATGAAAAAAATTTTAATTACGTAATAAATTTTATAATTTACTATTTAAAACTTGTATTCATTTAAAAAGACCTCTTTTCACCCCCATGCAACGATCAGCGCCACCAAACGGAAGAATGGGCCTCATAGGAGAAACAGACTCTTACCGTCACACAAGGTTCATGGTGGGAGAGTTGTCTCTTGTCTCACTTCTCTTTCTTACATCGTGGTTATAGCGTACAGCGCACATGCGCCGCACGCCGAACCATCCGCAGACGGCTTTTGTCCGTGTTTGGTCATCTCATCACCATTCTTAAAAAAAGAGAAGAGGAACAAATTTTGAACCTGAAGACTGTTCGAGTTACTTTGAATATTATTTTAAATAAAATGTCTCAAGTATCGTTGACCGAACAACCTCACTTACAACAGGTAGACCTAACTCAATTAAATTTACAACAACTAACACAGTTAAAGCAGCAATTGGATCAAGAACTTCTGGTCTTTCAAGATTCATTGCATAGTTTAAAAGTTGCACAAAGCAAATTCCAGGAGTCTAATGAGTGCCTTGACAAATTTACACCAAATGCTAAAGGTAAAATACTTCAAAATATGTATTGTTTTCAAAAATATATATACCTTACACTACATGTTTACGTTTAAACTAGCTGTAGGCTAGTTTATAGGTTAGACCCTTTTCTCGATGTTAATTAATCTATATATACAATAAGTAGATTCATGATAGATGTAGTTTTTTTTTTAAGATAATAAAGTCTCTTTAATTTTTATTATAACAATATAATATTCCTACTTAAAAACCATATACTTAAAGATCCTACTTAAAAAAATGTATATTGTCCAGTACCCATACCTATGTAAAAATAGAGAAAAATATTCTTTATTTATTAGACTTTTCAAAATTTATCGTAAGCTATATCTTATATGGGTGATTGTCAAAAAAATGGACTTTTAGGTGTCTCGTACCTTTAAATGTACTTTAAATCATAGAACATTGGTAAAAAGTGTTTAAAATGTTATAATGCATCATATATAATATACTCCTTTTGTTTTGAAACTTTAAATATTCTCTTACTCTGAATAAATCATGTTTTACTGTCGAATTTGTCATTTTCATAGCATGTTTAAGTTAATTGTCATTTTTGTGGCATGTCTAATTAGTGGATTTACCAACAATTAACAAAATATTTAGATTTTTGCAACCACGGGAATATCTTCTATATTACTAATTTTATCACTCTAAAAATTTATTTTGCCTTGATATATATTCTAAAGAGCATTAAACTGTCAATATACGTGACAGATTTTGACTATATTAAATTGCTGTTTCCCTGCCATGTGTATTACGATTTAATGCTCATTAGGACATGTTACATGGCAAAAGAAAGGTTTAAGGTGATAAAATTGATTGCTTAGAAGATATGCTGGTCGTTAAAAAAATAAAAATATATTGTTAATTGTTGATAAATCCACTTATTAGATATGCAACAAAAATTTATTCAGGGTAACAGAATATTTAGACTTTCAAAACAAAAGGAGTATCTTAAATATGATGCATTATAACATTTTAAAAACTTTCTTCGAATGTTCAATGATTTATAGTACATTTAAAGGCATGCGACACCTAGCAGACCCTGCGACCCTGCACCCCTGCTACAGTCCATTTTTTTGACAATCACATAAGCTATTTTTGTTCCGTTACTAATAGTGTGTGCAATTGTTATATTTGCTTGAATATTTTTGATACAAGAAATTTATAATATAATACAATTAGTATAATTAATATAATACGTGCAATACTTATAATTTTAGTAGTCAATTCAAAATGTAACATGAGTTTTATTAATATTTATAGGAAAAGAAATCTTAGTACCATTAACTGGTTCAATGTACGTACCTGGAAAACTGGTTGATACTGAAACGGTCCTCATTGATATTGGTACAGGATATTTTGCTGAGAAAAATGTAGCAGATGCCAAAGAGTATTTCAAAAGACGAGTTGCATATGTTACAGAACAAATGGAAAAAATTCAACTTATAGGTCAAGAGAAGAGTAAAATTAGAGAAGCAACTATTGATGTAATGGAAATGAAGCTTCAAGGACTGCAAAAAGAAGTTGCAGAACGAGCATAAATTAAATTAATGTATTTTAATCATTCATCAGATGGTGTGATTGTTGTTTCAATAATTATTTTCTCACATAATGCTTAATAACTTTAGTGCTCCTTTCATGAAAATGTTAAAAATGTATTTTACATATGCCGAGTTATACTCATAAGTAAGAAGTTTGTACTTGTATTTAATCAAATCATTATTGGATAATAATATAAGACCTATTTTCAAAAGTTCATTTTACTGAATTTAATAATAATCAAGCAAGTTATTTATTTGTAAAGGAAAGATAAGTTTGAAAATCAACACAATAAAATTTCCTCAAACATAGACTTATTTTAAATTGGATCATTCTCTATGAAGTGAAAGTACATTTATAAGAAATCTATTAACATACAAAAAAAAGATCTTAAATAGCTATAAAATTTTGACATGTATGCATTTATTTTAATTTAATTTATTCCCGACTCAACCGTAATGACCACTTTATTGACCTGAAAAGTCGGACAAAAGTAGCATATGATTCCCGCAAATCCCCGATTTGCGGGAAAAAAGTAAGAAAGATTTTTTCCCCAAATGCATTTTTTTTATTTCCCGTAAATGATTTCTCTCTGTTTTTCATTTTTGAGCTATTTTTTTCTCTTTCCGAGGGTCCCACTCTTCAAATCAATAAAGTAGTCACAGTTAAGTCGGAAATAAAGTTCTATAGGGGAGAGTCCCTCAGTATGACCACCCATGGCTATTGGGTTCATACCGCTAGATGGCAGTACTTTATATGCTGGATTAGATGCATATTATAGTTCTATTAAATATTATCGTAGGTTCTTGTTTTTAAATCACAATTCCGAAGATTCTCACGAATATAACGAAAAAGCCGTTAATTTCCGTATTAAAAATTATTTCCCGAGGGTTAAATACGTGCTCAATGCATAAGTTAATTAAATACTAATTATTTCATATATGATATGATTTAAATTAAAATAGATTTAAACAACATACTATTTTATAACTTTTAAATGTCTTTAAATCATAATTTTTAAGCAGTTAGAGCAAAAATACTCTTCTATAAACGTTAGGTGGTCATACTGGGAGACACTTTTTCAAAAACTCAAAACCTCACTTCTCACTATTAATTAATAATAATACTTAACTCAGATCATTAACTTTGACAAAAACTAATTTGCTACGTGAAAAAAGTCCATTTATACAACTAATTTCATTTTCATCTTGGTACACAAAAGTTACAGCTAAAATAGCTATGGGTGGACATACTGGGGTACTCTCCTCTATGCAACTCGGGAATAAAGTCGACTTTATTCCTTTGTTGCATAATGAACTATTACGCTTTCTTACATTTATAATGAAACTTTAAATATTGTATATATTATAATACATTAATTGTTTAACTGTAAGTTTTTCAAAAGGTATTAAATATTTTTTTTAATAATAATCAATTGATTTAATCTAAAGAAAGTACTGAATTCTTATACGAATCGTCAAACTATTATATAGCTTATTTCCAGTGTTGGGTAGTAACTATAGTTACACGTAACGAAGTTACCAAGTTACTTTAATTGTAACTTTTCGGTAACTTAATTACTTATTTTTATTAATATAACTTGTAACTTAACTACCCTAGTTAAAATTTTGGAAAGAGGGGCCTGCGGCGGCTCAGTCGGTAGAGTGTCGGATTCCCACGCCGGTGACTCGGGTTCGAATCCTAGTCTCTGACGATTGATACAAGCACCACTGTAAAAATTACATGTGCTTTGTTTACAAACACACCGCAGACCCCCGTCGTCGATTAGCACCACATGGAAGCACAAACATGGCGACGTTAAATAAAAAAAAAAACAAATTGGAAAGGAACGGATTGAAATGGATTAATAAATGAACCAATCCGTTTCAATACTGATTTTGAAACCGATTTTATCCGTTTCAATCCATTGCAACTCAATATTTTTTAAAGAACCCTCTAATCCGTTTCAATCCTGTACCAAATTTTTAAATCTGATTCAATCCGTTTCAATCCGAATAAATCCTTTTCAATCCGAATATATCCGTTTCAATCCGAATAAACCCGTTTCACTCGGATTAGACAGGATTAGCATTATCTAAATATTATATAATGGATTGTAATGTATTGATACTATTACGTATCCATTGCAACCGAATGAAATGGATTGTATTAAATTTATATTATTAATACAAATATATTTAAACAGATTGGAAAGGATTGATATTATCCAAATATTGTTTAATGGATTGCAAGGGATTGGTACTATTATACCTGCATTGAAACCGCTAGAAACGGATTAAAAAGAATTGGTGTTGTTTGAATATTACGTAATGGATTGCAAAGGATTATAATTATTAGATTGTTAAAACATATTTGCTAGCGATATAATGCAATCAAAGCTTTTTAAAGTATCATAAAATTTATTGTTCAAAATTATACTTAAACTACGTTTTGTCTGATTGCAATGGATTTAAATCGATTTGATGTCACATTGATGATTGTAATGGATTGAACCAGACTAGGATGTTCCGTTCACTGCAGTAGATTTAAATGGATTCATACGGATTGGTGATGATTTTCTAAATACTTTTTTTAATGCATGTAATAATACTTTAACATCGAACAGTAAACCTAATTCTCCATTTATATGTAAAAATCTTAACTAATTTTTTTTTTAATTTGTTACGGATTCCAACGGATTGCACCCAAATTTGTGCGTGTTGTCATTGATTGGAATATATTGAAATGGATTAAGCTTCAATTTAAAAGTTATTTTTATGGATTGAAATGGATTAGGCTTCAATTTAAAATTTAATGTTATTAATTGAAACGGATTGATACAAAGACAATGGTATAATCCATTGCAATCCATTTCGATCCATTCCTTTCCAGAATTTTAACTAGGGTAGTTACATTTTGAGTGCAAACTTGTAGCTTTTTATTAAAAAAAATAAGTTAATTTAGTATAACTGTTTGATAAAACTATATGCAGGTATAACTTGTGCTTAGAGTAGCTATAGTACCTTATCACCCTGTCTGCATGTTCCGAATTCAAAACATAAACGCCTAAATCAATGCAAGCCCCATTTCAAGGACAAATATTTTCAATCTACAATGAGTGTTTCAATAATAAACTCTCAATTTTTAAAGATAATTTTTTATTTTTACAAGTGACTTTTCTACTCTATTTCGTGAATTACTGGTATAGAAAACATAATTAATAGTCTTATTTTACGATAAATTTTGTATTTGTATTAAAAATGCAGAAAGAATCAAATTATGAATTATATTCGCAATAAAGCTGCTCGAGATCATGACATGACGATATTTTCATAGCATTTTCTTGGTTTCCAAAAATCCTCGACATAGTCGAGGTAGAAAAATTTGTACATGCATATTATTGACTTTAATTAATTTTTTAATATTATTAATTAATTTTACTATATACTATATATATGTATGTACAATTTTTTTACGTAGTAAAAATTAATTTCCTGCATTCATACCATAATATATTGAGTAAGATAAATTTTATCTTTGTGATAGTTTGTTGAACAATAATTTTTTAAAATATTATTTTACACATTCATATCAATAAAATATGCTAGAAAATAGTTATATAATTTCTATTTTCACATGATGTATTATTATTGTGACAGATTATCTCAAGAAAATGATGAAATTTAAAAAATACTTGCCACTTAACCTTAAAGAAATGACTAAAAACGACTATTTTAAGCAGATCTGGATATTAAAAAAATGTATTGTTTATAGACTACTAAATACTAAACTTATTAGTATATTTTACCATTGTTCATTTACAATTAAATCAAATCCTAGCTAAATTAATCGCAATTATTATACGGTACCAGTGTTGGACTGCTTGTGACTCTTTAAATAAAAAAAATATTTTTCGGTAGCTATTAAGTTGATTTCATCTTTATTAGGTAGCTTAGCATAAGAAGAATTTTTAGCATATTTTTTGTGCCCAAAAGTGATTGTACTGAGTTATTATTGATAAAAATAAATTAGCGCAAATTTGATTGTTGTACCCCCAACTTAAGGTCGCGTGAGTCTGTGACGTCATGAGTAAAAAGGCCTATAATGCTTTGCCCCCTATGTTCCACTAGCGCCGTCTGTTGACTTAATTCTAGATAGCTATTCCAAAACCTTGGTATAATACATAAATACACTAATGAAATAATAAAGGTCAAAGTCAATTTTAATCCTCTCTACCTTACCAACCCGAGAATTCTAAAATATTGGCTATAATTAAAAGAATAAACAGAATTATGCAAAACTAAGAGGTCATTGCCCTTCGTTTTGTAATTATCAACTACTGTACGAAATTTCGTGATAAAGCAGAGATCTATGAAAGGTGATCCGAAATTTCGTTCAAATGCCATTTATATATTCAATGATATTATTACCTGAAACTTGACAGAGTACTAGAATGTTACAAAAGGAAGGGCAATGATGCCTTGGTTTTTCATAATTCAGTTTATTTATTAATTGGAATCAAGTGTTCATACCTAGGTCAAAGATGTGAGGTTAGGAATTTCGGCGGGAAATTTGAATGGTTTACACCCTCTTATAAAAAGATCGTCTCTTTTGCTATTGACATTGTAGATACAAAGAAAGTTATGAATCTGTATTGATATTTTTATTTTTCTGATCAAAAATGAAGAGTTAATATTTTTGTATCTTTTAGAACAAAAATGATCTTACTTGAGCTCAATTTAACCTTTCTTAATAATTTTATTTTGAAAAATTTATGATGTTTATGAATAATCTAAAATATATTATAACGATTTTATAAATTTTTTTGTTACTAAAATGTAGGGGTGTAAGGATGTTGATTCCATTAAGCAGTTAATTCTAAATATTTAATGGTAATATTATATGTATAAGCAAATAGAAAACAGGATATAGAGTCGAAAGCTTTCGTCAAACCCTTTGTCATTCAGAGAAACTGAAAAATATTGCCATTGCAAAGGGTTTTCAATCTTTTTACTGTAAGAATGAAGTGCCACTTTCTATTACAGAAATTAATCATTATCAGCTATTTTAACCGCAGTAAAAAAATAACTCTCTTAAGGAGGTTATAAAAAACAAACATTTTTTACTACAATTTAATCTCACATAAATGATATGAAATTAAGTCAATGTACCTATTATGAAATAAGGGGTTTTTGTCAATTAAAAATTGTTTTTATCGAAATTCTGTTAATATCAAATTAGATATCGTCAAATTTAGAGTTTAAAAAAGAAAAAGTTGACTAAACAGTGGATACTTTTTTATTTGTTATCCGATTTTAATTTTAAAGGTCTCATTTTGTTCTTTCAAAAATTTCATTGCAACTTATATACCCATACAAAAATTAAACCACGTGGTGTACCAACTTTTGATTTTAGTGTACTAAAATCAAAAGTTCTGGAGATTTGACAGTATGCTCTAATAGTAGGACTAATAAACTAAACAAGAAAAATTGATTGGTTTTATTTATGTATTAAAATACAATAATATGTAAACTTTAAACGTCTTTTTTTCCATAACTTAACCAGGGTTAAGTTGTTTTTGCACCCAACGCCTATATGAGCAATTTTCACCCTATGCTGTTACACTACACATTCTTATAATTTTGTAAAAGGGTGTATACCTGTAAAAAACTCTAAATAAATAAATAAATAAAAAAATTAAGTTTTCAGTACAGATATATATATACACAGTTTTTAATACATATTTATATTACTTATGTCCATAACTATTATATCTTTTTCTATTTTGAATTTTTCAAAGCATGCAAAAAATTATGAAATATACACAGAGATTTGATTAAACTAGTTTTCTTTATGTCTGATATTTGTTTTAACTCCTCAACCAACATTCCTTGATCTCTTGCTTTTGCATCAAACACATCAATTTCTTTCATTAGTTCCAAAATAGTTGGAACATTGCATGGATCAAACAGCTCAATCGCTGCAGGATCTATAACGACCCCAATTTTTCCAGTTTTTGGGTGAACACAAAAAGGAGATTTTAGCAAATGACTCATTCCTAGCGTTACATTTATATCTAATCTTGGATATGCATATTGAATCATGATTTCTTCAATGAGAAATGGCGTTTTACGCCACTTTTCAGATTTCTAAAAAAAAAACTATAATGTAGAGATTGTAGTGATAATATTTTGTCATACTGTATAATTTGAAAACATTTTTAAAGGTACCAACTGATTCAATTTGATTTTTGAAATAGTTCACAAAAGCTTCCCATTTTGTAAGACTTGTTGTATATTGATCAAGTATGCTTTTTACTTCAAAACGTAATTCTTCAGCAATAACTCCCAAAAATGTCAATACTCCTTCTTGTGAACCCAACATATTTTGCTCTTTCACACATATTTCAGCGAATAAGGGCTCAATAACTGTAAGTGCTCTTCTACAAATGAGTTGTTTACAAAATAATAAGTATCCATGAAATCAATCAATATATTAATAGTTAGTAATTATGCCACTTACTTAACAGAATGATGGATTCTGTCATTTATTTCTACTTTTTTTTTTTTAAATTCACCTCCAGTTACCAATTGTAAATAGCTAGCTACAGCATTTCGCCCATCTTTTTTAAGAAAGCGAGCGCTCTTATCACAAACCCAACAATGTATACCTCTTCTACCAGAAAATGTCCATAAGATATGATTAAATCCAAAATCTTCTAAAGTAATAGATTAATATATATGAGAACAATACATCTCAAAATGATTCTTATTATTGTCAATATAAATGAAATACCTCTCAGAGCTACATCTAAAATTTTGACAGCTATCACCATGTACTTCCAGCATTTCAAACAAATGTTCACTCCTGAACAGCAGGTTCTCACTTCATCATAATCTGTAATATCAATATCAAATACCAGTTCTCTCTGGATTGAATAAAATTCGGATTCTCTCATATTATTTGATGGCCTACAAAGAAGCATCGAGTATCTCAGGTATATGCACCATTTTCAATGCACATATTAAATAAAAAAATATTTACGAAATATTATAAACAGCTCCAATATCTATTTTAACAGGATGC
The DNA here is from genome assembly GCA_949152435.1 of Gastracanthus pulcherrimus. Classification (NCBI taxonomy): domain Eukaryota; kingdom Metazoa; phylum Arthropoda; class Insecta; order Hymenoptera; family Pteromalidae; genus Gastracanthus; species Gastracanthus pulcherrimus. Next base: position 1,170,900 of record OX424573.1, on the reverse strand, counting down.
AGCTTTTTTATTTCTTGTTTCAAATCATTAATTCCACTGTATGCTTGATGTCTTAAATATCTATCACCCTGGAAATTAAATGCAAATTCCCTACAAGCAAATGTGCTTGCTAACAATAAAATAATTATTATATATACTTTTATATATAAACATTCATTTTAAAATGTTACCTTCTCCATAACTTAACCATCGATACAAATCCTCAAATGGAAATATTCTTGAAAAATAAACTGAAAGTATATCCTCTAGATGTAATGCGTTCATTATTCAATCATTGTACTGACATTAAAAAAGCTAAAATTAGTAACAAATAGGTAGTTACATGAAGTCAGATTCTTATGGGAAGTGATGTAAATAAACACAATAATGCACATCTACATTACATTGGTATTGTAGACGAAACAACATTTTAGTAATATATTTTTATAATACATTAGATGATATTATATTCACACTTGTAGTCATTCTTGTATCCATTTTTTAATTAATCTTTTAGGTATATCATTTTTTAATGGTTGGAATCATTTTCTGTTTGTTTTGATGCTATAATAGGTATATATATAGGTATCAACTATCACCAGGAAGTATATTTATATATATATGGATTTTATACTTGCTCCGTCCGTGATACATTATCACACATCATGTCCATGTGCACGACTGCAGTTCTTCACGAACGGATTGAAAATCTGCCTTAAAGAAAAGCATGCAGTCTTCAATAAGTATATATATAGTATAATATAGATAAGGTATAATATAGGCTATAAGCTGTCGGAGTCGCCAGAGTTGTCGGAGAACGCCTCGCGACGGGATACAACGAGGTCGTGTACTCTCGAGCAATTCATAATCCACGTTTCGTTTTTGACAAGTAAGACATTAATAAGGATTTTTCTTTTTTAGAAATCAAATATTCCCATATTTTATTATTTTAAGCATAGTGATCAAGTAATAAACAATGTTTTGAATACATTTTCAATTTCGGAGCAGATATTCATGTGGTTTAAAAGTTAGGTTAGAATTTAAAAAGAATCATGCAAGTAACCAGATGTAATAGTTAAAATATTAAATTAAATAAGTAAATAAAATTTAAACATTCATAACGTATTCATAAAGATATATTTTAACATTTCCTTGCAATCTTTAAGTATTGCCTGTTAAGAACAAATATTTTTGCTAATTAACTTATACTATTACTGTTTCTTATTTATTTTAATAATTAAAAGTATGAAACCTTATTTTATTTTATTTTTTATTATTAATTTTGTATTTTTGTATAATATAATATATTTTTTTCAGAGTTTAGTATATTTTGTTAACAAAATGCCTCCAAAACGTGCAACAGAAGAAACTGATCGATTAACTCGAATAGCCATTGTTAATACAGATAAGTGTAAACCCAAACGTTGTCGACAAGAGTGCAAAAGATCTTGTCCCGTAGTACGAATGGGAAAACTTTGTATAGAAGTTACACCTAATAGCAAAATAGCTTCAATTTCTGAAGAATTATGTATCGGTTGTGGTATTTGTGTAAAGGTATTTTAAAATTATATATTTCTTAATTAATAAAAAAATTATTTCATCTTGGAAAACGTATATATATTATGTATTCAATATGTGTTTAGAAATGTCCATTTGAGGCAATATCTATAATTAATCTTCCAAGTAATTTGGAAAAGGAAACAACACATCGTTATTCAAAAAATTCGTTTAAGCTACACAGACTTCCAATACCACGTCCTGGAGAGGTACTTGGTCTTGTTGGAACAAATGGAATTGGAAAATCAACTGCTTTAAAAATTTTGGCTGGTAAACAGAAACCTAATTTAGGACGTTTTACTGTAAGATTATTTATAAATTACTTTCTCAATATTTATGCCTTTTAATAAATGTACTTTTATATCACTTTATAAATTTGTAGGATCCTCCAGATTGGACTGAAATATTGAGTCACTTCAGGGGTAGTGAATTACAAAATTATTTCACTAAAATCCTAGAAGATGATCTAAAAGCACTTATAAAACCACAATATGTTGATCAAATTCCAAAAGCAGTTAAGGGAACTGTTCAACAACTATTAGATAAGAAAGACGAATGCAACAATCAAGTTAGAATTTGTCAAATGCTTGGTAAATCTTATTTAATCTAGTGAAAATTTTGTTATTATTATTTTTAATGCTAAATAAATAATTTTAATTTTAGATTTAACACATATACGAGATAGAAGTATTGAAGCCTTATCGGGAGGAGAGCTTCAGCGATTTGCTATTGCTATGGTATGCATTCAAGATGGAGATATTTTCATGTTTGATGAACCATCGTCATATCTTGATGTTAAACAACGTCTCAATGCTGCTGTTACCATTAGGTCTTTAATTCACCCAGACAAGTAAATATCTTATATAGTGAATGTCTTTTGGTAAACAAAATTAATGTTACAATTTTGATAAAAAAATAATTATTTTAGATTCATCATTGTAGTAGAGCATGATCTTTCTGTACTAGACTATCTTTCTGATTTCATTTGTTGTTTATATGGAGTTCCCGGTGCTTACGGCGTTGTTACTATGCCCTTCTCTGTACGAGAAGGAATTAATATATTCCTTGATGGTTTTGTTCCAACGGAAAATTTGCGGTTCCGTGAAGAATCTTTAGTATTTAAGGTGGCAGAAAGTGCTACAGAAGAAGAAGTTAAAAGAATGAGCCATTATGAATATCCAGCCATGGTCAAAACAATGGGTTCTTTTACATTGGCTGTTGAAAAAGGGCAGTTTACTGATTCTGAAATTCTTGTACTATTAGGAGAGAATGGTACAGGAAAAACCACCTTTATTAGAATGTTAGCGGGTAATTTACCTCCAGATGATGGATCAGGTAAGCAAATACATATTTTTAGTATAATCACAAAGATATTTATTATAGTGATAGTATAGTAAACTACAAATGCTTTTATAAATTTGTTAAATTAATTCAGGTAATATACCACAGTTGCATATCAGTTACAAGCCACAAAAGATTAGTCCTAAATCTCAGGGTATTGTGAGACAGTTATTGCACGAAAAAATTCGCGATGCATATGTTCATCCACAATTCATTACTGATGTAATGAAACCTTTGAAAATTGACGATATTATTGATCAAGAAGTACAGAATTTATCTGGAGGTGAATTGCAACGTGTTGCATTGGCTCTGTGTTTGGGAAAACCTGCAGATGTGTATCTAATTGATGAACCATCAGCCTACTTAGATTCTGAGCAACGTTTAGTTGCAGCAAAGGTCATAAAAAGGTATGTTTAAATTAAGATAATACTAATATAAAATTATATTAAATTAGTGTATTTGTAAATTATCAATCTTTGTTTTCAGATTTATATTACATGCAAAGAAAACTGGTTTTGTGGTCGAGCACGATTTCATTATGGCAACGTATTTATCTGATCGTGTAATTGTATTCTCTGGCACACCTTCATTGGTAACAGTTGCCCATAGTCCTCAATCTCTGTTAAATGGAATGAATCGATTTTTAGAATTATTGGGTATTACATTCAGACGAGATCCAAACAATTTTAGACCACGGATAAATAAGAATCAGTCTGTTAAGGTAATTTATAAATAATTTTGAAAAAATGTATTCAACATATTCAAATGTATTAAATTGTATTTATTTATTTCTTGTAAAGGATTTGGAACAGAAGAGGGCAGGACAGTATTTCTTTTTGGAAGAATAATTGGGTTAAAAATATTTTTTTAAAAGAACCTGAACAATGCATCTGTGAATCATCGCAAAGCAACCACGTTCCTTTTTACACTTTCTTCATATGAGTAATAAAGCTATGCTGGATATTCTTAAAATAGCTTAAACAGGGAATTAGTTTCAGGTTCAATAAATCTAATTTTTTACAATTTACAAAAATCAATTAGCAATCATGTTGCTACCATTTTAAAAAGAAATATTAATCATAGACTTCAATTCTTTGTACGTTAAAATAATTTACTTTTATAAAATTATGAAAAAAAAAATGCTAAACTATTCCCTCAAATTAACCTAGCAGAAAAATTAAAAATAAACATTTTTTTTAAATGATTAAGTTAATTCTGTCAACATTTTATTGCAGTCATTTTTTAAGGTGCTGTTGATTTAACTGTCTGAAACTTTGTACAGAGATCTATTACCATTCAATTAGATTTGAGTTTTATATAAATATAAGTATTTTTATAGATAAAAGCGCGGGATGTACGGTTTGTAATTCGAAATTCTAATGAAGAAGTCTCGGGTTCAAATCCTAAGCATGTGAAATTTTCCTACTACAATTCTCCAAAAATAAAAGGGGGTAATAAATGCATTATAACTACAGTATAACTACTTTCACTTGAACTTCATACTCGGATAAACAATAACAATAACTTATCGGCCGGTAAAATCGAAGGTGGAAAATTTGAATTTTCAATCGATTTTTGGAACCTCTTCCTTTTCATATGTTAGATATTTATTGAATGCTAAATAAAAAAAAAAGTATATGAAAATTTCTATTTTATTGATGTGAAAAATTTAACAGTTTGGGTTTAAAATAAAACTCGCATTTATCTTGCAGTATATTAATTCAAATAATTTACATGTAGAGACAACTTTTTTTAAACATGATATTTAAGGTAACAACTTTGCGAAATAAATATATTGTATAAAATACATATTTAAAGATATGAAATAGATCTGCTAATAATGTCGCATGGATGTAAACAACGGTTACTGCAACTGGTGCGAATATTGATGAATCAACACAACAGTTGAGCGAAAAACGTAACTTTGAACGTAAGAATTAGACTTAAACGTTCTTCTCTTATACTATTAAATTAAAAAGAATTCCATTTGTTATTTAATCAAAAACTTTGGAAATATTTAGTTGTCTAATTTATTTGGCATTTTAAAATATTTCAACACGTCATAACGACAGATTAGAACGAAGTTTCACCGCTACCATTTCCAGAAAGAGCCATTTTTGATAGACTAGAAAGACTTCGGCGTGGACTGCTACTGCCCAAAAAACTGCCACTTGTTTCGGAAAAGATTTTCCTGAAACTAAACACACCGTTTATATTTTTTTTTAATCCAATATTTCTATCTCACGTTGTAATATAAGTTAAAAGTATGAAAGAAAAAGCTTACAATTTGCGTATTCCAGATTCTGACGCTTTTTTCCATGGAGCATCGTCTGGTTCATATGGTAAGGGGCCTTGAACTGGAGCATCTTTTTCATCATCCACCCTATTCGGAATCACACGAATTATTACAAATTTCTGAATATCCATGCAGCGTAATTGACAAATGAATTTGATAAGCGAAATAATCAAAACTTACGGTTCAGCTTTTGGACGATATAACTCGAGCTCATCTTCTAAATCAGAAACTCTAGCTTTTAGCTCGTTTCTTTCGTGTAAAATTTCTTTAAGCTCTGTGGTTGTAAACCTCGGTCTGTCTGGATCATCTAGATCATAAACAGCCTTGTTTGTTAGGTCTGGATATGCTTGAAATTTGGAAAGATCTTCGTTTTCCTTTCTTGCGATCCCTAGTCTCGCCCGAAGATTGATCAGCTCTCGATTTTGATCCTGCAGTTGCGCTAAAAAATCTGCTCGCTCTTCTACTAAACCTCGAGCTTGCATTTGTGCCTGTCTCTGTTTGCGTTTCAATTCTCTTCCAACAACGCTTAATTTATCTACTTGGTTGCTTAACTATTTTAAAATAGTAGACTGTTAATCGAAGTAAAAAGCATCTTAACAAGTTACATTTTACTTAAAAGCTTTATTTAAAAAACAGACTTACATTTTCGATTTCTGCATGTTTTTGTGAAAGTTCTCGGTCACGACTTCGGATTTGTTCTCTTTGTTTGTCAATCATTGTCCTCAATCGCTGAAGTACCGCAATATCAACTTCTTGACTTGCTGGGAAAGCTGAAGAACAACATCGAGGAGAAGAAATGAATATTTGATTTATTAAATACAAGTATGTAGGAATAGGAAAGAGGAGAAAAGAAAAGAAAAGAAAAGAAAAGAAAAGTAGTGGAAAAGCTGATAGTACTTTGTTTACCGCTCTCTTGGCTGTCAGTTTGAGTATCCTGCACAGCAGCTGCTAATCGCCTGTTTTCTTCCTGTAATCTGGTGACCATTTCTAATAAATCACGGGATTCTTGTCTCCAATGCTCTTCAATTTGTTCCAATTCCTAGAGTGACATTGAAATAATAATAAGAAAGCGGATGGGTGAGGGGTGAGATGTAAGATGTAGATTGATATTAGGTACCTTTTCAAAGCGCTGCCTGTCTTCGGCCTTGCCAATTTTGTCAGATTCTAGCTGGGCAATTTTGGCCCTGAGCTCCTGCACCGTCGTGTTCTCACGCTCATTTTTGGTGGCCAAGCTCTCGAGAAGCTCGAGGGCGTTGATGACCTTGGGCATGAGATTGGTTATTGAATCGGCCCCGTAGGAGTCGATGAGCTTTTCGCACTCCTTGCCGATCTCGGAGGCAATATCGTAGACGTCGACGACGGACACCTCCGATGTCTCGGAGAATTCCTCCATCGCTGCTGTCGAGCTGCGCCTGGGATCGGGCCGCAGGTACAGAGGCATTTAAACTGCCCTCGCTACTTGCTGCTGTAACTTTGGAGGCTGGCGTTGTGAGTTTGCCGCGGCGGCGGCGGCGTCGTCGTCGGCGGCGGCGGCGGCCAAAATAATGCAGGAACCAAGTCATAAACTGCTGCAATTTCGACAAATGCAGGTCAAGTTGAGAGCGGGCACCGATCTTGATAGCCAACTGCAGTCCCAGGACATCTCTGCGGCCCAAGAACCAGCTGGCAAAGCAAGCGCACCGGCTCCTTGTTCATAGGTGAGCGTTAATTCAATTCTCACCTCTGTGCTCTACAAATCTACAAATCTACAAATCTACAAATCTACAAATCAACAAATCTTGAATCTTCGGATGCATATGATAGGTACTTATACAGCTGGTTATACGGCTATACCTCACGCTCACCTGCAATGGACGAATGAAATTCCCGATGAATCAGCCTCAATTATCTTTTTTCAAGATAGCCATTATCTCAACAATAATATGGCTGCAGTGCAAAGTTTAGCATTTAAGTTGAGCTGCGCTTTCACTTGCAAATTCTCGAAATCCCAACGAGTTGGAACTTGGAACCTTGGAAGGTACCTGCTGCAAGTACGTAAAAGTAAAAGCTTTCAGCTGGCAGCGACAGCAGCCCTCGTATGCGACCGAGCTCACCGAGCTGCTCTCGCCAAGGCGGCGCTCGATAACACTGTCAACACTTGCGCGGAAATTACGATCAGGAACGACGCACAGAGCAACTAATATACTTAATAGCTGGGACTCTCCGACTCTCGACCACTCTCGCCCACTCTCGCCCACTCTCGACAGAAAGAGAGAGATAGAGGTATCTCGCGCGTACCACCTGTCACGACCTCTGTGATTCGAAGCTTCAATGCCCGATATATTCAAAATAATCATAAATTCAGACAATATATTACAATTCAATACAAGGGTAACAATTATTGCTTTTTTAAATTAACTCTTTATTTAGTCATCTTTATTTTCAACCACACTTGACATCAATTATTTCATAAAAATATGTATAAAAACTTAAGTAAAACTTGTTTCATTACTCTTTTTACAAACAGAACTACATACACTAATTTATGGCAAATAATCATTTACTAATAGATGGCAGTTTTCTTTTCATCTTTGGTTTTGCATATACCTATACTCTTTAATAATAATAATAATCTAAAATTCAATTTTTCATAAGTGTTACTATCGTAATATAATTTTACAATTATGGCAAGAAAAGCTTTTTATAAAAAAAATAACTTGTCATGGATCATCATGAAAATCTTTGTCAGTCTGAACACTTTTTGTACTATAACTTTGCTGTTTTGTCAGATTTTTTAAGCTTATAAACAACTTTTAAAGTTCTTCTTTTTCTTGTTCATCATTCGATGATTCGTCTGGTAGTAAAACTGAATTTTCGGTATCACTTATGTATCCACTATCACCAGTGTAGTGAGTAGGAAACAAAATGAGTGGTTCTGCCGAAAGTGCAACTAATTTCCTATCTTTAAAATATTCCTTCCAGTCTTCCCTTTAAAATACATGGTGTATTATTTTTACGTTATTAAAAATTGATTAAATTTTTTTATTACCTTGGATGCTTGTCATACATAACAGGTAAGTATTCATCTACAGGAATCAAGTTTTCCAATGGTTTAGCATCGATTAACTTTTTTGCACCTTTAGCAGACAACATGTAACCAACAGTCCAATAACTATATCCGGCATAAACCAAGTATTGTGATCCTTGAACCCAATTTTCCGGATCCTTTTGCATTTGCTTTCTTCCAAGATACCTAAATATATGAAAAATCAAACAAGAACACAATTTTTTTCTTAGTACCGTAATAATTTTACGAAAAAAATTTCTTACACAAGATCCCAATCATTTTCGAATTTCTCAAGCTCTTGTAAAATAAATTTTATTTTCTGTCTAAAGTATGGCTCAAATTTAACATCGTCTTCCAAAATCAAAGCATATTTATGACCTTCTTCAACAATCTATTATTATAATAAATGTATATTTAAACTTAAAAAATTACAATACATTGTTGTAAGTAAATGCAATTCTTCTTACCATGTTCCAAACAATATAATGACTCAAAAAGCAACCCACTTCTCCCATTGTCATTGATCTATCATAAATTAATAAGGAATGTAATATTTAAAACAATTATCAACTTTTACGAATTATTTTACCTTTTATGGTATGGATCTTTGTATCCAGGCATCATTTTTATGCTCCGAGAATTTAAAAGACTTTCATTCAATGTTCTATAAGAAAGATAAAAGTTGTAAAACTTCGATACTCTATAAATTTATTTATTTTCTATTGTAAATTTATACCTGCCATCAACAGCATCTACAATTTCTGCATTAATACCAAGTTCATTAAAACAAGCTATCATTCTTCGTCGACGTTCAGGCCTTCTTAAAAGGTTAATCATATATACCTTATTAAAACCCAAACTATTTTTCTCAGGATAGCTGACAAAGTGTTTCATAGTTTTAGATATCAGTATAAATTCTTGATTAGCTATTTTTACAAGTACGAAAAAATCAAAGTTTAAACATTATTTAACAATTACAAATCTACTGTTATTTTTTACATTAATACTTTACCAGCAGCTAACATTTCAAGCTTTAAATTGATAAGTTGTTGATGATCTTGATCAATTTTATCTTGGTTTTCCAAAGGAACCATGATAAAACCATAATTTTCATCATTGCAGACATGCAATGGAATATCTACAATACATAAAATAAAATATTAGAGTAAGTATTTGAAATTTTAATTTATATTATATTCAAAATATATATATATATATATATATATATACCTGAAAATTTTGCACTCAGTGCAAAAGTAATAATGTCATCTCTTGGTCCATCGTAAATATTTAAATTCTTGGAATCATATGTTAAAAAATCACTGTTTTTTCTTCGAAGATTAATTAATACTGCACTGTGTACCATTGGTACAGAAAAACATCCAGTAGTTTCATTATTCAAAATCTGTTCATATTCATCAGTTCTTTTATAATAATAGTCATCTGACATTCCTGCCCAGAAATTACTGTACATTCCATCTGATTTTAATAGAGGAGCAACAATTGTTTCATTTTTTGAGATTAATAAATCAAGAGTTCTTGGGTTTGTCAAAAAAGCATCTGCATCTAACATCTTAACATTAAATGAGTAAATGAATATCAAAACTAATCATTATTTTACTATACAATATTTTTAAATAAAGTGACTATTATATAAATATTTAAAACATGTTTTTTTAAAGTACCATAAACCAGGGTGACTGCCTGCCTGTGTGACTTGAAAAGATTATAGGTTCTTAAGTCCTTATAAAAAGGACAAGGAAATTTTTAATTTATAACTATTGTTAATTCAGTGGTATTAGTAATTTTTTTATTAAACTCGGTAGTAAAAACAAACGTTTTAAAGGTGAGTAGACTTTTTATAAGGTAACTTCTTATCTTAAATATGTTGTCATATTAGACTTTGATCTCTAATGCCCTTGTCTTGAAGATAAAGTTGATTAAATCAGTTACTAATCATTATAATGTCTTATCCTGTCCTATATGGTAAACTACAGAGAAAGCTATTGAGCAGAGCTTTTTCTATTATTTAAGTATTGAACAGCATTGATCTGATACTTCTCTCTTGATCTATATCAAGATAGAATCTGATGTTTATTTATGTTTCTTTAAATCAGTCGATGCTTCTCCATTTGTACATAATGTCGGTATATAACAAACCACTTTTTTATTTAAATTCAACTGAACTACATATAATGTTTATTGCTGTTACATATGATAATGTACATTATGAATAAGATGTAACATGAAATTGTCAATTTAATATTAAATAATAGAAAATTTATTAAACTGCCTTTTTCTTAAAAGAAAATAATATATTTTTAAATCTTGAATTTTTACTTAACCTTTAGACCGCCGGGATTTGATGAGATTTAATCCCCTTACAAAGTCCTAAAATGTTGTGTTTAAATCTTATATATAACCTATACAAAGTTCCGATCACACGTCGAGACTAAATTTAGTCATCTTGGCGGTCTAAAGGTTAAACGTTGTTATTTCTGTAATTCCTGCTTTAACATAATTATTCATATTACTATTAAATATTACTCAATAATATTACTTTAAAATTATTTCCTACTTACATTTCAATTAATTTTATGCACAATAAAAGCTTATAGTCTTCTCAAAGTTACCCTGAACACTGGGGTGAGTTTACCCACCATGTCTTAATTTTCACTGCAAGGCACACTTGTAAAAAAAAAAATTTTATGTTACCAATCTTTACTATAGATTAAGATTGAAATGTCAATTCATTTTTTTCCTTCAATAATCATAAGTAGATAGTAATGGTATATACAAGTTCCATAGTGGCTCAGTCACCCTGGTTTACGCTACTTTGATTCTTTGTAGCAACTACTCTTTTTTATACTTAAATAATACTTTGTAAATATTTTGTATAGATAATTGTTTATCGGATTATTAAATGGGTACATACAAATACAAAATCAGCCCATATTCTTCTAGCATGATTAAGTACATTTTCCCTTAGTTTGATTATATGTTCAAATCGTGTTAGTGACCAGTTAGCAATCCCTTTTTCATCTTTATGTCCTTGTGTTTTTCCATCTAGTGTTACATTAATAGAAAAATAATTGTCTCTTTGTTCTATTAACCATGTATTTAATACTTCAATAGTGTTATCTACATTATTATCACTGTGTATCCTATAAAAAGTAATTTGATGCATTACAGTACACTTTTTATCATATTTATTATCTTAAAATTAAATATTTCGAACTAAATATAATAATAAAGGTCATTTGAAACACTCACCACAGTGCTATTCGATCTTTAGGATAGTCAAAATTTTCTAAAAAACTCAATGTATAAGGTAATGTGTGAGCTTTATTTCTAGCTAAAATCCCTATTAAAATGCTTGGTTTCTTAAATACTGTATCGCAATCAACAATTTTCAAAAAACTTAGAAAAGTCAAATATGCACATATAAGAAAATGCTTCATTTTCAATAATCTAAAATTTTTTGCATCCTTTACAAAAGAAATGTATAGCTTATTATTATTTTCAAAACTGCTTCAATAAAAAAGCGAGGTTAGGGTATCTCCTATCCCAGATAGCATTGAGTCGGCACTGTGTCGGCACGCTGACGGCCCGCGGGCCGCCCGCGGTCCGGCATTGTGACGGATTCCTGCCCCGCTTCTGAGACGGCACGGTGCAGGACCGCGGTCCTGGCACGCGGGCCGTCATAGTGCCGTCATTTTGCCGACGCAATTTGCATGCGCGATTGGTACTGCGGCCCGCGTGCCGGCAACGTGTCAGCACTGTGCGGTGCAATTTGCCGACAATATGCTAGCACGGCGATATATATATATATATATATATATATATATATATTATTTATATTAAATGTATAATTTTATCATAATAAAAATACTGTATTTTATATTTGTAATTTTTTATTTATATACTTTAAATATTTAATATTTTTGTACAATAAATTAATAAGTTAATACGTAATATATATATGGTTTTGCAGAATAACAACATAAGTCCACTTTTCTGTTTTGAAGATACTAATACTTAAAATTTTTATTTTCCATTTGAACTAATGTAAAAAAAATCATAAATCATAGATAAGGCTACTTATTTTTACACTTTCTTGATTTTGTGCACTTTTATCTGAAAATATACTATATAAAGATATTAAAATCGCTTAAAACTCAATTTTCAAAAAAATGGACTTGAGTTGTTTTTCCGGGAATCCGCAGCAGATATATACATACAATAATAACACATATATACCATTTATTTACGTAAATATTTAAATTTAATTATAATTTTATACTTTAATTATGATTATTCACATACTCCTACTGAATAATCTCAAGTAAGATTCTCACCTGAGATCTCATACCAAAATCTCATGTTATTATATGTACACTTAATGAAATATTGAAATTCGTTCAGAATGAACTTTTACTACAGTTTTTTTTATTAGTCTTGAAGTTTCGTCTTTACAATACATCAGGAAAGTATGATACATTTTTGGTCAATTTTTATTTGAAAATTTTTATATATAAAATTTTGAAATTTTAAATTTCACCTGAGATCTTACCAGAGATCTCGTGTGAGATTTTGAGTAAACATTCATGAGGTTTTCGCATGATATTTCGCATGATTATATATATATATATATATATATATATATATATATATATATATATATATATATATTTATATATCCCTACCAAAAAATCTCAGGTGAAATATCATGCGAAAACCTCATGAATTTTTACTCAAAATCTTACACGAGTTCTCTGGTAAGATCTCAGGTGAGATTTAAAATTTAAAAATTTGATATATAAAAATTTTCAAATAAAAAATTGGCCTAAAAATGTATTATACTTTCCTGATGTATTGTAAAGGCGAAAGAAACGTCAAGACTAATAGAGAAACTGTAGTAAAAGTTCATTCTGAACGAATTTCAATATTTCATAATAATATATATTTCACGTAAACCCGTGAAGAAATTTTTTACATTTCGCTGAAAATGTTTTTACTAGTTCAGAATAGTGAAAAAAGCATGTAAATAAAATTTTAGCTCATAAGACCCAAATCTTGCAGAACCGTGACCCTAAAAATAAAGTTTATTTAAATTTTTAGAAAAGTAGAAAATTCAATTCGAGATAGGTGCAATTTGGGTATTTACATATATATATGCATTTTTTTCTGTAAATTTTCTGTACAATATGCTGACATTTTTTTCAGACCCCAATTGTCACGTTTCTGATTGGTTTATAAAAGATATACCGTTATATGCTATTTAAAAAATTTCGGCAGTTTATTTTAATCTCAAAATTTTGTAGTAATAAGAGCTTCAAAATGAGAGCAGGTAGATCATGGACCGAGCTTTATAACTGACGTTACAGCATTTTGAAAGAAATCTACATACAATTTATATATCTATATGTATGTAGGGTATATCATTTATAAAATAAATCTTCATATATAGATATACAAATTGTATGTAGATTTCCTTCAAAATTCTGTTACTTCGGTTAATAAGCTCGGTCCATGGTCTACCTGGTCTCATTTTGAAGCTCTTATTACTATATAACGGTATATCTTTTATAAATCAATCAGAAACGTGGTAATTAGGGCCTAAAAAAAGTGCTAGCATATTCTATAGAAAATTTACAGAAAAATATACAGAAAAATAATAAAAATGTATATGTGTAAATACCTAAATTGCACCTATCTGGAGCTAAAAATTATTAAAGTTTTCTCTGTTTCTAAGAATTGAAAAAAACTTTATTTTTAATAGGGCCACAGTTCTGCATAGTTAGGGTATTGTGATCTAAATTTTTTTTGCATACATTTTTTAACTATTCTGAACTAGTAAAAACATTTTAAAATGAAATGTAAAAAATTTCTTCCATGGTCGACGTGGAATATATATATATATATATATATATATATATATATATATATATATATATATATATATATATATATATATATATATGAAGAAATTTTATATATATATAGTCCCTGAAAATATTTACGTAAATAATGGTGCAGGCCTTGTGCAGGTTCCCCTATTGAAAATATCAAGCTAAATCTCAAGCTTCAAATTCAGCGATGAGTTTGAATCCGGCTCGATCGAACTTGAAATTCAGCGATGAGGTTGAATCCAGCTTGATCAAACATGAAATGTAGGTCGATCAGGGTGGATTTTTTGAATTTGATTTCGAGCTTGAAATCGAGCTGGATTTTAAGTTCGATCAAACCAGATTCAACCTCATCGCTGAATTTCAAGCTTGAAATCCAGCTTCAATTTTTTAACAGGGATTGTCTGAGCTGCAACTCGCAAGAAGCCTCCTACTCAATTCTCGTTGCCCCTGCGTCATCGAGAGTTTTGCAGGCATGTCCACGCGCTCGTACGACAGCATGACCTTGGGAACCATTCAGCAGATCGCTATCACTTCCAGGCAGGTGCACACCGTTTCTGCGCTCGAAGTGTTATGAACTCTGTTGAAAAAAACTAAAAAAATAAGATTTTTATTGCATTATGGGTTGGAAAGTTATAATAGAATGATGAATAAATTACCTTTGCTAGGCCCTCCTTGAAGCTCAGCTTGCAAGTCTGAAAACGATGTCATTTTTGTCGCTCCCAGCCTCAGCTTGTCTACCTCAGTCTTGGGTCAGTCGCTGAATCGGAGGTCTTTATTCCTTGACGTCGTCTCTCAGTACGTGCTGGATCGGTTCTAGAGTTATTTTCTAACGTCTCTCAACGGCATCTGAAAACAATTATTATTTTTATTTTAATAGAAGTAATAATAACACTAAAGAATTCCCAGACGGCAAAACAAATTTCATGAATGTCGCAGACGTTAGAATTCTTTATGAACTCTTTTCAAACTCTTTAAGAATCCTTTTCTAACTTACATGCATAAGTATTCTTAGTGTTCGACAAAAATCCTTAGAAAAAATTCATTTTTTGCTGTCTGGGTAATAATTATAATAATTATAATGTTATTAGAATTATTCTCTTGTAATGTAAAATTTACCTCAATATTGCTATTTTTTCAAACAAAAATAAAAGAATTTTTTTTTTATGTGTGAGAGGGCCCCGATCTTGCCTATCTCTGTGAGGCAAAACCAACATTCTCTGCCCCTCCAACGCTTCCTTACATTTTTTTTTTAATTTAAATACGTAATTAAAAATTAAAATATAATTAAAAAATAAAAGATTAGTAAATTGATAATTGAATTTATTAAATAAATGAACAAATAAATAAAATATAAAATGTAAGAAAACGTTCTATTCATATAAAAAGTCCACGTTAATTTCAGCAAGTGATAATATAAAAAGAATGCTACTAATATAATAAACGTGTACTTTTTATATGAACTTCCCTAAAAGTAAAAACATAAATAAAGTCGCCTTTATAAAACGCAAAGAAATATGTAGCAAGCTAGTATTTTTCTTGGTGTTTTATAAATGTGTAGATGTCCGGAAATTCTTCGGTCCCATCCTCAGGCTGGCCGTTGTCCTCCATCATGGTGTTGCTGTGGTCGTCATGATCCTTGTTGTTCTCGGCGTCGCTTTCGATCTCCGTGTCATCGTCCGGGTAAGGTTCTGCACCTCCTCTGTCAGGTCGGCACTCCTCCAAATACTTCGCGGGGTATTCGTCATAGTGGGTCCTTCCATCGAATTCTCCGTCCTCTGATTCCCTGATATATTTTATATTTTATTTTAAATTCATTTGATTTTGCTTCATCACAGAGGAAGCTTTGGGATGGTAATAAAAAAGTTTTGCTAAAATCACTAAAGACATATTTTTTGAGACAATAGGAATCAACATACACTATTTTTAGAAAATGTCTGTATGAATGTGCGTGCGTGAGTGCGTGCGCGTGTATGTGTGCTGCGTGTATGCATGCATGCATGCGTGCATGTGTGTGCGCGTGTATGTGTATGTGCATGCGTGTGTGTCCGTATGCGCGTATGTGTGTGTGCGTGCGTGTGAGTGAGTGTGTTTACGTGTGTGCGTGCGTGTGAGTGAGTGTGTATGTGCCTGCGTGTGAGTGTGTGTGCGTGCGTGTGAGTGAGTTAGTGTGTGCGCATGTATGCGTGTGCGTGTGTGTGTGTGTCACACCATATTTTTTTGTAACACATGTATGGATTTTTGCGTTTTTTAAAATAAGTTTTTAAATAAACGGGCAAAAAAGAAATTTTTTCTCGGGCAACAAAAGTAGTCAACGGGTAAAAAAACTTTCTTACCCGCTTATCCGGACAGAATAGTACATTATGCAACAAGGGACGAAAGTAGCAGTTTTTCCCGCGGGAAAAATCACCCGAGGGAAGAATCTTCTCGCGAGGGCAGTAATCACTCGAGGGCGAAATCTACTTTCACATTGTAGGGTTTTTTGGAATGTTACATATAACTTATCTATAACAATAGTTATAAAAGACGTGAAAAACTGTAATTTAATCTAAATATGTAATTTAAGTAAAAAATTATCTTTTGACAATTCATCAATACTAAAATCACAGCTTTTTTAAGATATTGATTAAAAAAAGATAAGTAAATTTAAAATTAATTTCATATTGAAACAATCAATTAAGTTTGAGGAAGCAAAGTGCCAAGGAATTGCCAGCGGTTTTTTACATGCTCTATGATAATATTTAACAGGAGGCCACTTACCAGAGTTTATCAGGTGGATTCTGCTGTAAATGGTCGAAATTTTCTGTAGGTGCGTCATCTTCGTCGGGTATTTCATCCTTCAGGTCATCCAATCCTACATAGCTCCTTGGTCTGGACAGATGCTGATGATCATCCCTCTCCCTCTCGTCGACTGAAGTTTTTTCTAAAACTCTTCTTCTTTTTGGACTGGATGGCAGGGGTTCTTGATGTTCTTCTTCTTCTTCTTCATCAGGAGCTCGTCTTCTTTTTGGACTGGATGGCAGGGGTTCTTGATGTTCTTCTTCTTCTTCTTCATCAGGAGCTCGTCTTCTCCTCGGAGATGGTGGCAGCTGCTCCTCATCTCTTTTTTCGGGTAGTAGCTCGTCTCTGCGTATCGCTTCGAGACGCCGTAGACATTGCTTAAGGCTTTTCAAGGCCCTGGTAAAAAAATGGAAACATTCATAATTAATATAATAAGTCTAGTGTGACAAGTAAAATAAAATATATAAAACAATATACCTTCACAATCTGACACAAAACGGGTATCACGTAGTCCTGTGACATTTTTTTCTTATCTCCAAGCCAAGTAACATTGCACAGAAGCTCTGTGTTGACTGCAAAGCAATTTTTTTAAAAAATTGCTTAAGAGTCATCGGTATTTCTACCACCAAGATAAATCAAGTAGTTGACCTAAACATAAAGGATATATTTAAGAAATGAAAAATTTAATAATTATAAAACTAAGTCTTGCGTTCAGGGGTTTGACGGTTCATGGGTTGTAGGTTTCATATGTTTGAAGATTCATGGATTTTACAGTTTGAGTGTTCATTTAACCTCCGAAGCACTTACCAGACACCTAGAAACAACGCAGCATTAGTAAGGGGAGATTACAGTGATAAACTAAACACTAATCTCACCTGATAATATTGGCAGTGGACGAATGCAGTAGGAAGCGGTATGTAAACATAACCTCTTCGAGGTTGACCGTGCCACTGCTGCTGCCGCAAGTACGCCGTCCTGGGCCTTGCAGCTCTCGTCTTCGTGCCCCTTCGTGGGGACCGTAGCCCAGATACCCGTCCTGCTGCATCCATCGTCGCACTTCCTCGTCCTGGCCACTCGTCCTTCCTCGTCAAAACTAACCTATTTATTAACATAATATAATTATTAGAATAATTATAAATAAAAAAATTTTACATCTCAGCCAGGGTGATCCTCAAGACAATCTCTTCACCCTGAAACGTCCAGAAAGTTGCCACAGTTCTCTTGGGAAATCCAAATTGCAGCATGTATAGTATATTATGACACTGTTGTGGGAGATGGTTTTCTACCTTGCTCGAGGGTTTTCGCACGAGCGAAGCGAGTGAGAAAATCGAGCAAGGTAGAAAAACACCTCCCACAACAGTCTCATACGATATTTTATAGCACAACAACCTCAAAATCGACAATAAAGTTGGCATTTTGAGGTTAGTGTGCTATAAAATAATTAATGATAGTAATTATTTACTATGAACTGCAATTGCACGTGCGCGCGCCAGGATGATCCTCAAGACGAGCTGCACTTCCTCTCGAACGTCCACCACAAACTTGCCACAGTCGAATTATATAATTCAGAATTCCAAATTACACCACAGATAACTACAATAATTAATAACTACAATAATACCGCTATAATTATTAAGAACAATTTCACTTATTGCGCGCGTCTGCAATTGAAGATCAAGTCTTCATGAAAGCAGGGAGATTACTGCAATGGCGGGATGCGATATATTTCTTCAAACAACAGAAAGCTCGAAATTATTTCAAGACTTTAAATTTATAATGTAAATCTATTTTAATATTCAATTATAAACAAATATATTTATTATTAATAAAAATATAAATCATAAAATTATACTATTATTTATTTATTTATATTTATTTATTTATTCAATTACACCAATTGAGCCCCATATAAATAAATTAACAAATCATTACTATTATTATCAATTTTATTTGTAATAGAAATAATAACTTAAATATGCAATTAAATTATATTTTTATAATTATATTGATGGCACGTCGTGCTGTCCATAATCCGTCACATTGCGGCCACGATTTTCCCGACACGGCGGGCTTGCACTGTGCCGTCATTCTGCTGGAATCTAAAAGTTCAAAAAAGTGATGTTGCGTGACGGCACGATGACGGCACAGGGCGGTCACGACGTGCCACCGAATCGGACAGCACGCCGCGACTGCACAGTGATGGCACAAATTCGTCACGCCGTGCCAGCACGTCGTGCTCGGCACGGGCTGCTATCTGGGTATATATATATATATCGCCGTGCTGGCATATTGTCGGCAAATTGCACCGCACAGTGCTGACACGTTGCCGGCACGCGGGCCGCAGTACCAATCGCGCATGCAAATTGCGTCGGCAAAATGACGGCACTATGACGGCCCGCGTGCCAGGACCGCGGTCCTGCACCGTGCCGTCTCAGAAGCGGGGCAGGAATCCGTCACAATGCCGGACCGCGGGCGGCCCGCGGGCCGTCAGCGTGCCGACACAGTGCCGACTCAATGCTATCTGGGTGGGCCGTGCCGCCTCAGAAGCGGCCCAGATAGCAGCCCGTGCCGAGCACGGCGTGCTGGCACGGCGTGACGAATTTGTGCCATCACTGTGCAGTCGCGGCGTGCTGTCCGATTCGGTGGCACGTCGTGACCGCCCTGTGCCGTCATCGTGCCGTCACGCAACATCACTTTTTTGAACTTTTAGATTCCAGCAGAATGACGGCACAGTGCAAGCCCGCCGTGTCGGGAAAATCGTGGCCGCAATGTGACGGATTATGGACAGCACGACGTGCCATCAATATAATTATAAAAATATAATTTAATTGCATATTTAAGTTATTATTTCTATTACAAATAAAATTGATAATAATAGTAATGATTTGTTAATTTATTTATATGGGGCTCAATTGGTGTAATTGAATAAATAAATAAATATAAATAAATAAATAATAGTATAATTTTATGATTTATATTTTTATTAATAATAAATATATTTGTTTATAATTGAATATTAAAATTGATTTACATTATAAATTTAAAGTCTTGAAATAATTTCGAGCTTTCTGTTGTTTGAAGAAATATATCGCATCCCGCCATTGCAGTAATGTCCCTGGTTTCATGAAGACTTGATCTTCAATTGCAGACGCGCGCAATAAGTGAAATTGTTCTTAATAATTATAGCGGTATTATTGTAGTTATTAATTATTGTAGTTATCTGTGGTGTAATTTGGAATTCTGAATTATATAATTCGACTGTGGCAAGTTTGTGGTGGACGTTCGAGAGGAAGTGCAGCTCGTCTTGAGGATCATCCTGGCGCGCACACGTGCAATTGCAGTTCATAGTAAATAATTACTATCATTAATTATTTACATGCTGCAATTTGGATTTCCCAAGAGAACTGTGGCAACTTTCTGGACGTTTCAGGGTGAAGAGATTGTCTTGAGGATCACCCTGGCTGAGATGTAAAATTTTTTTATTTATAATTATTCTAATAATTATATTATGTTAATAAATAGGTTAGTTTTGACGAGGAAGGACGAGTGGCCAGGACGAGGAAGTGCGACGATGGATGCAGCAGGACGGGTATCTGGGCTACGGTCCCCACGAAGGGGCACGAAGACGAGAGCTGCAAGGCCCAGGACGGCGTACTTGCGGCAGCAGCAGTGGCACGGTTAACCTCGAAGAGGTTATGTTTACATACAGCTTCCTACTGCATTCGTCCACTGCCAATATTATCAGGTGAGATTAGTGTTTAGTTTATCACTGTAATCTCCCCTTACTAATGCTGCGTTGTTTCTAGGTGTCTGGTGAGTGCTTCGGAGGTTAAATGAACACTCAAACTCTAAAATCCATGAATCTTCAAACATATGAAACCTACAACCCATGAACCGTCAAACCCCTGAACGCAAGACTTAGTTTTATAATTATTAAATTTTTCATTTCTTAAATATATCGTTTATTTTTAGGTCAACTACTTGATTTATCTTGGTGGTAGAAATACCGATGACTCTTAAGCAATTTTTTAAAAAAATTGCTTTGCAGTCAACACAGAGCTTCTGTGCAATGTTACTTGGCTTGGAGATAAGAAAAAAATGTCACAGGACTACGTGATACCCGTTTTGTGTCAGATTGTGAAGGTATATTGTTTTATATATTTTATTTTACTTGTCACACTAGACTTATTATATTAATTATGAATGTTTCCATTTTTTTACCAGGGCCTTGAAAAGCCTTAAGCAATGTCTACGGCGTCTCGAAGCGATACGCAGAGACGAGCTACTACCCGAAAAAAGAGATGAGGAGCAGCTGCCACCATCTCCGAGGAGAAGACGAGCTCCTGATGAAGAAGAAGAAGAAGAACATCAAGAACCCCTGCCATCCAGTCCAAAAAGAAGAAGAGTTTTAGAAAAAACTTCAGTCGACGAGAGGGAGAGGGATGATCATCAGCATCTGTCCAGACCAAGGAGCTATGTAGGATTGGATGACCTGAAGGATGAAATACCCGACGAAGATGACGCACCTACAGAAAATTTCGACCATTTAAAGCAGAATCCACCTGATAAACTCTGGTAAGTGGCCTCCTGTTAAATATTATCATAGAGCATGTAAAAAACCGCTGGCAATTCCTTGGCACTTTGCTTCCTCAAACTTAATTGATTGTTTCAATATGAAATTAATTTTAAATTTACTTATCTTTTTTTAATCAATATCTTAAAAAAGCTGTGATTTTAGTATTGATGAATTGTCAAAAGATAATTTTTTACTTAAATTACATATTTAGATTAAATTACAGTTTTTCACGTCTTTTATAACTATTGTTATAGATAAGTTATATCTAACATTCCAAAAAACCCTACAATGTGAAAGTAGATTTCGCCCTCGAGTGATTACTGCCCTCGCGAGAAGATTCTTCCCTCGGGTGATTTTTCCCGCGGGAAAAAC
This sequence comes from Gastracanthus pulcherrimus, assembly GCA_949152435.1. Taxonomy (NCBI): domain Eukaryota; kingdom Metazoa; phylum Arthropoda; class Insecta; order Hymenoptera; family Pteromalidae; genus Gastracanthus; species Gastracanthus pulcherrimus. The sequence continues at coordinate 1,149,043 of OX424573.1, read as the reverse complement.
TGCTACTTTCGTCCCTTGTTGCATAATGTACTATTCTGTCCGGATAAGCGGGTAAGAAAGTTTTTTTACCCGTTGACTACTTTTGTTGCCCGAGAAAAAATTTCTTTTTTGCCCGTTTATTTAAAAACTTATTTTAAAAAACGCAAAAATCCATACATGTGTTACAAAAAAATATGGTGTGACACACACACACACGCACACGCATACATGCGCACACACTAACTCACTCACACGCACGCACACACACTCACACGCAGGCACATACACACTCACTCGCACGCACGCACACACGTAAACACACTCACTCACACGCACGCACACACACATACGCGCATACGGACACACACGCATGCACATACACATACACGCGCACACACATGCACGCATGCATGCATGCATACACGCAGCACACATACACGCGCACGCACTCACGCACGCACATTCATACAGACATTTTCTAAAAATAGTGTATGTTGATTCCTATTGTCTCAAAAAATATGTCTTTAGTGATTTTAGCAAAACTTTTTTATTACCATCCCAAAGCTTCCTCTGTGATGAAGCAAAATCAAATGAATTTAAAATAAAATATAAAATATATCAGGGAATCAGAGGACGGAGAATTCGATGGAAGGACCCACTATGACGAATACCCCGCGAAGTATTTGGAGGAGTGCCGACCTGACAGAGGAGGTGCAGAACCTTACCCGGACGATGACACGGAGATCGAAAGCGACGCCGAGAACAACAAGGATCATGACGACCACAGCAACACCATGATGGAGGACAACGGCCAGCCTGAGGATGGGACCGAAGAATTTCCGGACATCTACACATTTATAAAACACCAAGAAAAATACTAGCTTGCTACATATTTCTTTGCGTTTTATAAAGGCGACTTTATTTATGTTTTTACTTTTAGGGAAGTTCATATAAAAAGTACACGTTTATTATATTAGTAGCATTCTTTTTATATTATCACTTGCTGAAATTAACGTGGACTTTTTATATGAATAGAACGTTTTCTTACATTTTATATTTTATTTATTTGTTCATTTATTTAATAAATTCAATTATCAATTTACTAATCTTTTATTTTTTAATTATATTTTAATTTTTAATTACGTATTTAAATTAAAAAAAAATGTAAGGAAGCGTTGGAGGGGCAGAGAATGTTGGTTTTGCCTCACAGAGATAGGCAAGATCGGGGCCCTCTCACACATAAAAAAAAAATTCTTTTATTTTTGTTTGAAAAAATAGCAATATTGAGGTAAATTTTACATTACAAGAGAATAATTCTAATAACATTATAATTATTATAATTATTACCCAGACAGCAAAAAATGAATTTTTTCTAAGGATTTTTGTCGAACACTAAGAATACTTATGCATGTAAGTTAGAAAAGGATTCTTAAAGAGTTTGAAAAGAGTTCATAAAGAATTCTAACGTCTGCGACATTCATGAAATTTGTTTTGCCGTCTGGGAATTCTTTAGTGTTATTATTACTTCTATTAAAATAAAAATAATAATTGTTTTCAGATGCCGTTGAGAGACGTTAGAAAATAACTCTAGAACCGATCCAGCACGTACTGAGAGACGACGTCAAGGAATAAAGACCTCCGATTCAGCGACTGACCCAAGACTGAGGTAGACAAGCTGAGGCTGGGAGCGACAAAAATGACATCGTTTTCAGACTTGCAAGCTGAGCTTCAAGGAGGGCCTAGCAAAGGTAATTTATTCATCATTCTATTATAACTTTCCAACCCATAATGCAATAAAAATCTTATTTTTTTCGTTTTTTTCAACAGAGTTCATAACACTTCGAGCGCAGAAACGGTGTGCACCTGCCTGGAAGTGATAGCGATCTGCTGAATGGTTCCCAAGGTCATGCTGTCGTACGAGCGCGTGGACATGCCTGCAAAACTCTCGATGACGCAGGGGCAACGAGAATGATGTTGAGTAGGAGGCTTCTTGCGAGTTGCAGCTCAGACAATCCCTGTTAAAAAATTGAAGCTGGATTTCAAGCTTGAAATTCAGCGATGAGGTTGAATCTGGTTTGATCGAACTTAAAATCCAGCTCGATTTCAAGCTCGAAATCAAATTCAAAAAATCCACCCTGATCGACCTACATTTCATGTTTGATCAAGCTGGATTCAACCTCATCGCTGAATTTCAAGTTCGATCGAGCCGGATTCAAACTCATCGCTGAATTTGAAGCTTGAGATTTAGCTTGATATTTTCAATAGGGGAACCTGCACAAGGCCTGCACCATTATTTACGTAAATATTTTCAGGGACTATATATATATAAAATTTCTTCATATATATATATATATTCCACGTCGACCATGGAAGAAATTTTTTACATTTCGTTTTAAAATGTTTTTACTAGTTCAGAATAGTTAAAAAATGTATGCAAAAAAAAATTAGATCACAATACCCTAACTATGCAGAACTGTGGCCCTATTAAAAATAAAGTTTTTTTCAATTCTTAGAAACAGAGAAAACTTTAATAATTTTTAGCTCCAGATAGGTGCAATTTAGGTATTTACACATATACATTTTTATTATTTTTCTGTATATTTTTCTGTAAATTTTCTATAGAATATGCTAGCACTTTTTTAGGCCCTAATTACCACGTTTCTGATTGATTTATAAAAGATATACCGTTATATAGTAATAAGAGCTTCAAAATGAGACCAGGTAGACCATGGACCGAGCTTATTAACCGAAGTAACAGAATTTTGAAGGAAATCTACATTCAATTTGTATATCTATATATGAAGATTTCATTTATAAATGATATACCCTACATACATATAGATATATAAATTGTATGTAGATTTCTTTCAAAATGCTGTAACGTCAGTTATAAAGCTCGGTCCATGATCTACCTGCTCTCATTTTGAAGCTCTTATTACTACAAAATTTTGAGATTAAAATAAACTGCCGAAATTTTTTAAATAGCATATAACGGTATATCTTTTATAAACCAATCAGAAACGTGATAATTGGGGTCTGAAAAAAATGTCAGCATATTGTACAGAAAATTTACAGAAAAAAATGCATATATATATATATATATATATATATATATATATATATATATATATATATATATATGTAAATACCCAAATTGCACCTATCTCGAATTGAATTTTCTACTTTTCTAAAAATTTAAATAAACTTTATTTTTAGGGTCACGGTTCTGCAAGATTTGGGTCTTATGAGCTAAAATTTTATTTACATGCTTTTTTCACTATTCTGAACTAGTAAAAACATTTTCAGCGAAATGTAAAAAATTTCTTCACGGGTTTACGTGAAATATATATTATTATGAAATATTGAAATTCGTTCAGAATGAACTTTTACTACAGTTTTTTTTATTAGTCTTGACGTTTCTTTCGTCTTTACAATACATCAGGAAAGTATAATACATTTTTAGGCCAATTTTTTATTTGAAAATTTTTATATATCAAATTTTTAAATTTTAAATCTCACCTGAGATTTTACCAGAGATCTCGCGTAAGATTTTGAGTAAAAATTCATGAGGTTTTCGCATGATATTTCACCTGAGATTTTTTGGTAGGGATATATAAATATATATATATATATATATATATATATAATCATGCGAAATATCATGCGAAAACCTCATGAATGTTTACTCAAAATCTCACACGAGATCTCTGGTAAGATCTCAGGTGAAATTTAAAATTTCAAAATTTTATATATAAAAATTTTCAAATAAAAATTGACCAAAAATGTATCATACTTTCCTGATGTATTGTAAAGACGAAACTTCAAGACTAATAAAAAAAACTGTAGTAAAAGTTCATTCTGAACGAATTTCAATATTTCATTAAGTGTACATATAATAACATGAGATTTTGGTATGAGATCTCAGGTGAGAATCTTACTTGAGATTATTCAGTAGGAGTATGTGAATAATCATAATTAAAGTATAAAATTATAATTAAATTTATATATTTACGTAAATAAATGGTATATATGTGTTATTATTGTATGTATATATCTGCTGCGGATTCCCGGAAAAACAACTCAAGTCCATTTTTTTGAAAATTGAGTTTTAAGCGATTTTAATATCTTTATATAGTATATTTTCAGATAAAAGTGCACAAAATCAAGAAAGTGTAAAAATAAGTAGCCTTATCTATGATTTATGATTTTTTTTACATTAGTTCAAATGGAAAATAAAAATTTTAAGTATTAGTATCTTCAAAACAGAAAAGTGGACTTATGTTGTTATTCTGCAAAACCATATATATATTACGTATTAACTTATTAATTTATTGTACAAAAATATTAAATATTTAAAGTATATAAATAAAAAATTACAAATATAAAATACAGTATTTTTATTATGATAAAATTATACATTTAATATAAATAATATATATATATATATATATATATATATATATATATATATATATATATATATATATATATATATATATATATATATATATATATCGCCGTGCTAGCATATTGTCGGCAAATTGCACCGCACAGTGCTGACACGTTGCCGGCACGCGGGCCGCAGTACCAATCGCGCATGCAAATTGCGTCGGCAAAATGACGGCACTATGACGGCCCGCGTGCCAGGACCGCGGTCCTGCACCGTGCCGTCTCAGAAGCGGGGCAGGAATCCGTCACAATGCCGGACCGCGGGCGGCCCGCGGGCCGTCAGCGTGCCGACACAGTGCCGACTCAATGCTATCTGGGGGGGCAGGAATCCGTCACAATGCCGGACCGCGGGCGGCCCGCGGGCCGTCAGCGTACCGACACAGTGCCGACTCAATGCTATCTGGGTACATTCATACGTGTACCATACCCATATATTACGTGTACGAATTCATACGCAAAATATCATACTTCAAATTAAAGAGAGTGCACTGTTCAGACCAGAGATGAGTAGACTTAACCTTAAAGTTTCTCTATCGCATGGTGTACGAAGTTAAATAAAAATTCGACATTTAATAAATAATAGTAGTTTTATTAGCAAACAGTCACCCACACGGCACGTAATGTTACCGAAAGGTATGCGCTCATTGGTAATGTTTCAGTAATGTTTCAGGTATCGTTCAATCGAATTGTTTCAACTGATATCTTTCAGAAACCTTTCAAAAAGATTTCATATGAATTTCATTTATAGAAACATTGCAGTAACGTTACAGAAATATACTAATTGTTATGTATCAATCATGTTGCACGCAAAATTTGAGATTTTTGAGATTTATTTAAACCAGAAAGATTTACAGGGTAGTTGAATGATCTGTAAAAGTCCTGTAGAGATAAACACGTTATATGTACACAGGCCTGGCAATACAAAAAAAGAGATACAAAAGAAGAAAATATTTTAAAATTATATACTAAAACTTAGATCTAAATTTAAAACTACTTTAACTACAAACTACATAAAAAATTTTTGGTTTTAACATATAATATGTATTATAACAAATAATTTTTTCTTCAATTCATAACAGTAAAAATAAAAAAATGCGAAAGAAAACAGTAACCTCAACAATTTAATTTAATCCAATTTTATTAAAATGTTTCCGCAAGATTTCCGATGTAATGTTGGAGGTGTTATATGTCAGAAATGTTTCAGAAAAATGAGCTTTCATCCCTAACATTTCTGTAATATCTCACATGAGATCATACGTTTGCAACGTTTCAGAAATATTTCCCTGACCTATCAGTTAAAATGTTTCACTCCCGTTGCACGTGAAAAGTTTTTGAAATATTACCAACAAAATGTTGCAAGTGTTATATGTTAGAAATATTTCAGAAAGGTTTCACGAAAATAGAAAAATGAGCTTTCATCCCTAACATATCTGTAATATCTCACATGAGATCTTACGTTTGCAAGATTTCAGAAATGTTTCCCTGACGTATCTGTTATAACGTTTCCATCCCGTTGTACCTGAAATGTTTCTGAAAAATTACCAATAAAATATTGCATGTGTTAGATATCAGAAATATTTCAGAAAGGATTCATGAATAATAGAAAAATGAGCTTTCACCTCTAACATTTCTGTGATATCCCACGTGGGATGTTACGATAGCAAGGTTTCAGAAATATTTCCCTGACGTACCGGTTATAACATTTCAATCACATTGCACGTAATATGTTTCCGCAAGTGTTATATGTTAGAAATATTTCAGAAAGGTTTCATAAATAATAGAAAAATGAGCTTTCACCCATAACATTTCTGTGATACGAGGGTAGTTCAATAAGTCTTTAGAATGACCAACAGATGGCGCGTGAATCGCTCCAAATCATCTGTTTTCAGTCAGCACCACTCCCGACTAGATATATGGTGCAGTCACAGTCCACATCTTCTGAGTTTACGTGTTTTTATAACCAATTTAAAAAAAAAAAATTTCTTGTTAAGAAAAATGGAAAAAAACGTGTATATTTATAAATAGTTCAAATATTGTTAATGGTTTTTGAGCAATTATATTTTTTGTTCATTTTTAGTGTTATTATTTTTGTGTTTATTATTTATATTCTTCCTAATATACTTCAGTATATGAAATATCTGAGATAAACCTATTAAAATACCAATGTAAATATTCTCAAACCCGTTTCAAAATAGGTGTTAGAAGATAATTGCTGTATAGAAAACTAACAAAAAACTACTCTTTAGAAAAATTATAATTTTTACTTCAAAAATATAAAAAATTTATTTTTTCCAAAATGGCGGTACCGATAATTTTTCTTCAACGAAAATATGTCAGATTCAAAAACACAAAGAAAATGTATCATGTTAAAGCTCGCTCTGAGACACTTACCACAAAAGAAATTACATAAATATTTAAATCGGATATCCGTTCGATACTTAAAGAGATCAGAGGAAGCTTGAGTAAAAATCAGTAAAGTTGAAATATTGCGTGAACAGTATATAGGTCATGTTTCCATAAAGTCTTCCAAAGGCTATTGTTCATCTCTCAGATTCAAAGGGTTCTCATATTCCACGAGTGATGACGCTGTGCCTAGAGCACTTTAGCATAACAAACTACTAGTACAAATTACTATGTATATTCATAATTTGAACTATATGAACGCTAATTAATTTCGATGTATTATGAATTATTTCTTTTCAATATGTATTGTTTAAAATTACATTAGTAAAAAACACATAAATTTTATAAATTATTTAAATAATATAACGATAACAGTTTATAATAGAATTAAAATATGAAAATACAATGTAGTAGAAATGTAACAATTAAAACTACAAACAAACTCAAAATTCATACAGAAATCAAATAATTATTGCAATGCATCGATGCACATTAGCAGCAGAATAATGAAAACAGATAATATATGACTGGAGTTTTAATAAAACAATAAGTTTAGCATACTGAAAAGTTAATAGATTTATAAAACATACAAGACTATTAGCAGTATTGCTAATGTTAAACTGATTATAATAATTATAGTGACAGAAAAAATCATAAAACTGAAACTGCTTTAAATGTTAACAATCGACCTTTTAATACAGACGATTGTGCAACAAATAAACAAGCAATAAACTTAATCAAAATAAAACTTATATTTTAAAATCGTCAAATAATAGTTTTATTATATTATTATTATTATTCCCGAGTGAAAAGTTTTTTATAATTATATATAAAGGAATTTATTAAGATAAAATTAAAAAATAATAACTCCGATGTGGGCTGAACAGAGGACCTTTGACTTGCCAGGCCGTTACTTTATCCGCACTAAACTAACACGTCTTGTTTGTAAAAAATCTGAATAATTGTATAAGTTGTATGGTTAGTCACTTTATATATAATTATATATAATTATATATCATTGTACGAGGGTAGTTCAATAAGTCTTTAGAATGATCAACAGATGGCGCGCGAATCGCTCCAAATCATCTGTTTTCAGTCAGCACCACTCCCGACTAGATATATGGTGCAGTCACAGTCCACATCTTCTGAGATTACGTGTTTTTATAACCAATTGAAAAAAAAAATTGCTTGTTAAGAAAAATGGAAAAAAACGAGTTCAGAGCGGTAATTAAACATTTTCGTTTAAAGGGTTTAACTCCATATGAGATAAAAAATGAATTGGACTCAGTTCATGGCACATCTGCCCCTGCCTTAGCAACGGTTTATAACTGGGTAAATGAATTTAAGCGTGGTCGTAGATCAATAAGTGACGAACCACGTTCAGGAAGGCCCGTAGAAGCAACTACTCCCGAAATCATCAATAAAATCCACGATATGGTGTTGAAGGATAGAAGATTAAAAGTGCGTGAGTTAGCTGAGGCCACAAGGATATCTATAGGTGCAGTTGTTTCAATTCTACATGAAAAATTAGGCATGTAAAAGCTATCGGCAAGATGGGTGCCGCGTTTGCTCTCAGCTGAGAATAAACGCAATAGAGTGGTCGCCTCTGAGGCTCTTTTGGCGCGCATAAGTCGGAATCCTGAGGAATTTTTTCGTCGATTTGTGACTGTGGATGAAACATGGATACACCACTACACTCCTGAGACAAAGGAACAATCCAAACAGTGGATTTCCACAGGCGAACCAGCTCCAAAGAAGTCAAAGACCGTAAAGTCAGCTGGTAAGGTTATGGCTACAGGGTAAAACAATTACTGGTGAGTATTATGCATCATTATTAGAGCAGCTGAAAGAAGAAATTAAAAAAAACGACCACATTTGGCGAGAAAAAAAATTCTCTTTCATCACGACAACGCCCGAGTTCACACATGCTTCGTTTCAATGGCTAAAATTGAAGAACTAAAATTCGAATTGGTCGAACACCCACCGTATTCACCAGATTTAGCCCCCAGTGACTTTTTCTTATTTCCAAACTTGAAAAAATGGCTCGGTGGACAGAGATTTGCGGACAACGAAGACGTCATTGCCTCTGTAAGTGCTTATTTTGAGGAACTTCCGAAAACGCACTTTTCTGAAGGATTAAAAAAACTTAAAAAGCGATTGACCAAGTGTATAGAGCTCCAAGGAGATTATGTTGAAAAATAAAAAAAAATTTACCCAAAAAAATTTGTTTTTATACTTTATTCTAAAGACTTATTGAACTACCCTCGTATCCCACGTGGGATGTTACGATAGCAAGGTTTCAGAAATATTTCCCTGACATACCAGTTATAACATTTCAATTCCATTGCGCGTAAAATGTTTCCGCAACATTCTCTACGTAATGTTGCAAGTGTTATATGTCAGAAATGTTTCAGTAAGGTTTCCCGAGTAATAGAAAAATGATTAGCTAAATATAGTAAAGAACTCTGTTTTACCGGCACTCTACTTTGAATTCTAATGTAAAAATATTTTATCGATTTTAGGAAAATGTAATTTTCAGCCATCTTTGTGGATGTTTATTTTTACGAAATATAAAAATATTATCACGACCAGTAATTGTAGATTATAAGTCAGATTTTTTAATGATTTCAAAGTTCTTCTGTAGCGGAACGGTTAGAGCGTTAGAGTTTCACGCAGGGGTCTTCGGATCGATTCCCAGCCCCGTCAGCATTTTTTAATTGATTTATTCTTTCAGACACATCTATTAAATAATTTTAAGCAAAATATTTGTTTCAGATTAATAAATACCTAGGTACATACATAATATATAAAAATTTTAAATTCTAAAATTTTCGTAGAAGTTCATAAATAAATGTCAATAAATGAGTAGATTGGTTTAAAACCGATTAAATATCTAATAAGTAGAACGATAATCAAGATTAAAGATTAAGATTAGCACCAAAAGAAAAATGCATTTTTTTATTGATTTTAGTATCATATTTTTAACAGAATTGTAAAGCAATATTACTGAGGTGTTATTGAAGCCTTTCAGTAATGTTATAGTAACATTACTAAAATGTTACTGAAAGCTTTCGATAACATTACAGTAACATACCTGATATGTTGCTGATATATTTCGGTATTATTACATTAAAGTAATCAGGATATCTAGAAATTACAGAAAGATTACAGAAATGTCACAGTAATGTCTCTATAATCTATCTGAAATGTTACATTTGACATGTTAGCGGACATTTAATGTTTCTGAAACATTACAGAAAGGTCCATGAAACATTGTATAAATATTTCTGAAAGGTGTAATGTTTCAAGTGAAATATTACCGAAAGCTTTTAGAAACATTATGTGCCGTATGGGTAATAATGAGTAGGGGTGGAAAGCCTCTCCATGATTATTGGGAGGAAGGAGGATTTGACGAACGGAGAGAAAAAGGAGTGTTAGTAGGCCCTACTGAAAATTTCCAAATGGGATCTCACATGAGATCTCATGTGAGAATTTGATGTGGTTTCCCATATGAAATCCCGCATGGGAAACCATATGAAATTCCACATGGGAAAACATGTGAGATCCCACGTAGAAATCTATGTAAAATTCACTTTAAAAGTACAAATAAAATAAAAAGATTATTTTTTCACATTTAACAATACACATTTCTAATTATAAATGATTTAATGTTTATAAATTTTGGATTATTTTGTGCGCTCTTAAATGTTATAATTCGAAGATTTAATAAAGTTATAACTAGCTAATAGAAACAATTTAGATTAGATAGCATACAAAATTAAAGCTTTAAACGCGTTTTACTCTTTAAAAAAATGAGCAACATTTTACAACCCAAAATAAACGAATCTCGGAATTTATTTTAGGGTATAATACTGATTTAAAACATGTAGTTTTTAACAAATTTATTATTCAAAAAATGTTTTATTTATTTCAGACTGCAAATCGTACAAAATCAAAAGTCGACTGTCCTGATAAGGACGCTCGGCACGAGCTTCTCGTACAATATATTAAAAAATCCAATATCGGGTCCGATGCGCTGCCTGGAATCACGCCAGAAAAAGTCGACCGGTCTCTGCGAGAGAGAAAATGGAACTGCCGTGCACGTGCATAAGGCCCGCGAAAACTTCCGCTCTCGCGGCGCTCGCATCCGCTCGGCCGATAAGCGGCGGCGCGCGCAACTACTCGGCCGATTGTAATATATATCCCGAGCAGTCGATTCTCGAGTGGCGGCGTGGTTTGACGAGCGCGCAATTTAAATGAATTGAAATTAATGTTTGATTTATTGAAATATATTGAATATGAATGTGTGAACTTACAGGAATGATCTTAACAGGAGATTTAGGATTTTAAATGACAAACAGTTAATTATTGATTAAACAAGGACCTAGAGTAACTGTCTAAGTGCTTTATATATTCAAAATCTTAGAGTTAGCTACAACTTGTTGGTTTCGCGTTTCGGGACTGACTGTCGATCTCCTCTCCCCTCTGCTGTTTCTCCGTCTCGTGATTTTGTGGCGATCTCCGTGTCTCCACCCACGCTCTCTGGTGGTAGCCAATCAGCGAAGGTCAAAGGGTAGATCGGGATTTTCCCTCTCCTTACTCTGGTCTTTAACTTCCCGTGGACGTGAGCTCTGTGAACGAATGTGTGTGTGCTCTCTCTCTCTCTCTTTCTCTTCTTTCTCCGTCCGTTGCTTTCCCACGATCTTTCTTTGGTCACATGTGTTGTTGTGAGCTTATTGTGGCTCTCGTCTTGACGAGAAAGCAATAAACTCTCCGAGCTTTCCTATGAATTCTACAATAGAGGCCTTTTATGCATTGAATTGAGCGATATCCGATATTTTGATATTTATAATTTTTAGATATCCTGATTACTTTAATGTAATAATACCGAAATGTATCAGCAACATATCAGGTACGTTACTGTCATGTTATCGAAAGGTTTCAGTAACATTTTAGTAATGTTACTGTAACATTACTGAAAGGTTTTTGTTCCGTCCTCACACGTCTGTAACGCGCGTGCGCATGAGCGGGTGGAATGTGTGGTGCGAGTATGCATGAAAACAGCGAGAGATGGCGGCACGGGTCGCCGAGCTCTCGCCCGCGATCGCGGACTTACGCGAATAGGGATGAAGGGCGCGCACTTTTCTCAACGACCACGGCAGCGGGCAGATCTGCGTCGCGACTAAAACCGTGCAGCTGAGCGAACAACGAACGGGAATCAACGATTCTCTGTCACAACGTGACTCGAACGCCTTCTTGGCATTAACATTAACGCCTTAGTGGTAATTAACGTCGAAATTATTTCCGTGCGTGTGTGTTCAGTGCTTTGTGTGTGCGTGCCGCGTCACTCGCTCTTACCGTTCTTTATAAATCTATAACTTGTTCAATGTAGTATTTTTTTTTGTGAAGTAATAAATCAGGGTTTTTTATGCCGATACGGCTTTTTCCCACAACCACGTGTTTTATTCTTAATCTTTCCATTCTTAGTACTTTATTCTTAATCTTTCAAATGTTAGTGTTAAAAAACATAAATATTAAATTCGATTAAAATAAACGTTAAAATCAATTGACACATTCTTTAATATTAATTAAATTATAATAGCTTTCTTGCCACCTAGGGCAAGTTAGCCCGTCACGTCAAAACAGTTTTAAGTAATGTTACTGTAACATTACTGCAATCCTTCTGCAATCCTGCCGCACTCGTCTGCCGCAATCGTCATATACAATTCGAGTACAATCCGGCTGCATTCGCGAGTGCATTATTTCATCCGCCTTAGTCGCATTTGACGTCTGCACGTCTGCTGCAGTCCTACCGCACTCATCTGCCGCAATCGTCATACGTAATTCGGGTGCAATTCTGCTGCACTCGCGAGTGCATTATTTCATCCCCCTTAGTCGCACTTGTCGGCTGCAGTTCTGCTGCAATCCTGCCGCAATCGTCGTGCAGCAGAAACCTAGTCAAAGTATGAAGCAGACCGTACACTTTCGGCGCAATCGCGAGTGCGTCAGACTGTGTTACCAGGGTTGCTATCGTTACATCCCATGTGGGATATCACAGAAATGTTGGGGGTAAAAGATCATTTTTCTATTATTCATGAAACCTTTCTGAAATATTTCTGATATATAACACTTGCAATATTTTATTGGTAATTTTACAGAAACATTTCACGTACAACGGGGTGGAAACGTTATAACAGATACGTCAGGGAAACATTTTTGTAACCTTGCAGACGTATGATCTCATGTGAGATATTACAGAAATGTTAGGGATGAAAGCTCATTTTTCTATTATTCGTGAAACTTTTCTGAAACATTTCTGACATATAACACCTCCAACATTACATCGGAAATGTTGCGGAAACATTTTGCATGCAACATAATTGATACACAACAATTAGTATATTTCTGTAACGTTACTGCAATGTTTCTATGGATGAAATTCATATGAAATCTTTTTGAAAGGTTTCTGAAAGATATCAGTTGAAACAATTCGATTGAACGATACCTGAAACATTACCAATGAGAGCATACATTTCGGTAATGTTCGGTTGTTTACATGTAAAATGTGTACTGGATTAGTCAAATCGCTGCTTAAATCTTCTTTGGTGCTGACAAAAATCAGGATATTTAAGAAAATTATACTACACAATAGTGCTCTCATTTTGATATGTAAGCTATGAAAAATAAAGCCTAGCACCCGTTATTTGTTCCAATGAGCCCCTTCTATCGAGTTATAAGGTATTTTACTACAATTATGATTTACTTTTATAAAAATATTTTACCGCTTCTTCTGACAATAACTAAAAGAAGGTGAAAAGAGCTTTAGTTTGAACTCAATTTCATATAAAAATATTAATCTGATCACAAGTTATTAACAATTAAAGATGGTTACTAAAATTACATGAATATTCAAAAAAAAATTTAATTTAAAATTTAATTTTATAACTCTTTTAAATTTGTTTTTCTTTCTTTTTATGCAATTTCAGTTGTCATTTTTAATTGTTAATAACTTTTGATCAGATCAATATTTTTGTACGAAACTAAATTTAAATGAAATCTTTTATCCCCTTCTTATATATGGAATAAAATACGTCATCTCTCGACTGCAAGGGTCCATTGGAATAAATTAAGGGGGTTCATTATTGGATTGCAAAAAACCACTCCTCAAAGTTATATGCACTCTCCTTATGAGTGAGATAATATTTACTCAAACCTCAACGCATTGCACCTTCCTATTCGAAAACTTTAAACGCTTATTTCTTGAAATGATGACACCCATTTCAAAGATCTTGAAATCTTTATCTATTAATATTAATATCATTTACCTTATAAACTTCAAATTTTGGAACAATGTAATCCAGAGAACTTACATAGAAGTTTTACGATCGGTTGAGTGGCTTCGTCGTTATCTTAAAGATGGATATTTTAAAATAATATCACACCTTTACGGAATGGCATGGCGGCGTTTCTTACACATAAGAATTATACACGTAATTATTGTACACAATTTAGCATTGGTCAAATTATATATAGATTTATTTGACCAATGCTAAATTGTGCACAATAATTACGTGTACAATTCTTATGTGTAAGAAACGCACTGTGCCTACGGAATTAAGTTTCTATTTTTTAAGGTGGCTCCGTCGTTTTTTCAAAATCCATCATTAACAAAAAATAAAAATCCCACTGAAAGTGTGCATTTTATACATTCTTTTAAAATTTTGGTTGGGAATAGTTGCCAGGTAATCTAAAGTGAAAATAGAACTCTTAACATGGACACTTATGGCGAAATACGCATTTATGCCTGTAACTACATGAAAACCCATGATTTCTTTATAAAACTACCTGGGCATAGTATCTTATTAATTATAGATTCCGATTGTTTAACAAAATTACCCGGTTGCCAGTAAAATTAAAAAAAAATTTAATAAATAAGTAAAATGATTGTATTTCTGTATGCATATTGTTATTATTTCTAATATACTATAACATATATTTAAGTCAGTAAGTCTGACAATCGATATTGAATCATTTTTATTTAAATTGCGTTAGTTATTAGAAAACGAAAATTGTGTGCCCCCACGGGGCCCCGCATAGATACGGAACTACGCGACGGAGCTACCTAAATTATGACTCATTATTTATTATTCATTTAGTAACATTTAAGTCAGAAAATTTTAATTTTTTAATCCACTTTAGAAAGAGGGTCATTAAGTGCTGTTTTCAGCCCCAAAGGTAACAAATTATTTTTTAGATAACCATTTATTAATTATAAAAAAAATTATAAAATATTAAAAATTTTAAATTAGTTTTTCCTTTACTACAAGTATGCCATGTAACATGATATGATAGTAATGTATGTGTTTTCTACCGTCGTGAAAAATCAAATTAACAATAACTGACTTCTTACATTTGGGGCCGCAAACAGCTCTTATGGACCCTCATCCATTGCAATAAAAAAGATATACAACAATGAAATGAGGTGTATTTTTAGAGTATAATTTTCTAAAACAGCTTTCTATGTAGGGTGGTTAATAATGATGGTTTAGAAATTAATAAAATTTTATATTTTAAGGATTTTCTCTAAAATAATTTGTATGTACATATATCATAATACATTTCGAAACTGAATTACGCTTCGTATTTACTCTTTTCTCCGTCATCCATAGTCGGTAAATAATTTTTTTTCTTAAAGTTGTAATTAAATATAGTCGAGTCGCGGAGACTGAGAAGGCTCGGGACCAAAATTCTCGAGGACTGCAATGTGTATTTAGTATAGGAGCGTTTCAGTCCCCGAGACATCCCCGTGTATAAGAGCATTGCAGTTCCCACGTAATTTTAGTCATCGGGTTCTCAGACCCGACGACGACGACGTAACCCTTAAATTGAAATTAAATATGCAAAAATGTTGAGTGCAAATGTAAGACATGACGTCATTATTGAATTTTTCAAAACTTTCTATAATGTTGCAATGTTATTAAAGTTGTTATATCGAACTATTTAAGACGTAGGAATTAAGGCTTTATAATCTTTCCCAATCATTTATAGAATTTTTAATGCTTTGAAAATGCAAAATGATATCCATTTTACTGTTTGAAATAAATTTAACTCCCAAGACGAAAACGATACATAATCCGATATCGGAGAATAAGTCCATGTTATTCGACTCACTAATTTTGAATATCGTTAGTCTTTTTTTGTACCAAATTTGTAACTTTTCTAATTTTTTAAATATTAAGTTGCAACAATTACATTTTTTATTAGGAACTAACAAATTTAGAAAGTTACAAATTTGATTAAAGTATAAAAAATTTGCTTTACAATATTAGATATAAGTACATACAAGCAAATGTTGATATTTTTGGTTTTTACGAAAAATTATAATTGTTAGAAATGTTAGAAAAGTTTAAAATAATTAATATTAAATCATTTGAAAATACAGCAACATTATTTATTCATCATTAAACCCTATATTCTGTTCAACATTTAAAAAATAATAAAATTGTATAGTTTTAATACCTAATATAATATTTTAATGACAATTATATTTGATTTTTCTCAATATCATTGATTGAACATGATGATTGATCAAAGATAGAAGTTACTGATTTTTTGCAGTATCATACTGAAAATGTTATGTATAAAATCCTAGTATATATATATATATATATATATATATATATATATATATATATATATATATATATATATATATATATATATATATATATATATATATATATATATATATATATATATATATAAGCTCATCATCATTTCGGTATGGAGAAAGAAGCAAAATAATTCACAGAATCAACTGCAGTTGAAAAGACCAAATTATATACAGGGTGTATCATTGGAACAGCATTTATTTGCTGAGGTCCTATTATTAAAGGTTGTGGAGAATTTTGTGCTACTGAAAGTCCACTGAGACCATAACATGTGTGATATATATCAGAATTTCTGGAAAACAAATAATTTAAATTTAATAATATCCTTCAAATTATATGTATAAATTATGATTTTCTTTTAATACTTTTCAGGTTTATCCAGTAATCCTCCATAAGGATGCTGGCAACAAATTAATAAATATTCTTGCAAAGCTCCTTGATCAAATAACCAATGATCCAAAATAATATTCTTCTCCTTTGCTAGAAGTGTATGTATTAAAGGAAATGCTCCTCCTTGCCAGAATGAGTAACATCCATCAACCAATTTATTTGTACGACCCTGAAAACCTCCTTCTAATCGCATTTGTCTATTTACAATCCAGCGCTATAAATAATTAATTTTATAAGTACCTTAAATAAATTTTAATGTGTATAGTATTTATTTATATTATATAGTATTTATTTTTATTATTGGAATTATATAATTAGGAAAACTAATTAAAATTTTACCATAAAAGCAGATAAATTAAAAGCATCAGTCTTTCCTAATAGAACAAGAGAAGCTAATCCACAATAAGCATAGCCTCCATGTGCTTCCATGCCTGGACAACCACTAAATCCTCCTTCCCACGTTTGACATTTTGCTATCCACTTTTCTGTGTCTTTAAATATATCAGGAGTATAGATATTTATCAGTTTTGCTACAACTAAAGCACAGTATACTCCTCTAATATCTACTTCACCATCCACATGCATACAAAAACTCCCATCAGAATTACGCAATGATTTTAGGAACTGATAAAGCCCTTGTCTAGAAATGAGAGTAAAATTGTGTACACTTACATGTATGAAATTCAAAGCAGTAAATTATATAAATCTAATCACAAAACATTCACCTATTTATTACATTATATGCCTCTTTTGTACCAATGATACAGAGTGCGTTAACTGCTGCATAGGTGGATGCTAAATGAGGATATTGTCCTGGACCACCTCCAAATCCTCCTTCTAGAGCTTGACACTTTGCTAAAAAAACCACAATTTTCGAGTAATCTTCATCTTCTAATCTTCCACCTAGAATGTGAAGCGAGTGTAAAATCCAATAACACAACCATGGTCTGCTGGAATCTAAACACTGAAAGAGAAATAAAAATTTTATAATAAGCACTCAAAAAATTTACATTATTTTTAATATACCTCAAAGTTCTTAGATAGATGAGTCAATGAATTTTTTAAAAAATGAATATGCTTGTATTTATTCAATATGGGCTCCTTATGAATCCTGTACAATTCAAGTACGTTTTTTTCTACTCTATCCTGAAATAAAATGGAAGGATTTTATTCATTTCAATGTTATTCAAATTATATTGATTATTGCAGAATAATTAATAAATACTTGTTCTATTGAAGTTGCCGTTTCATATTCTACATTTTGTTTTTCTTTCAAAAGATCAGCAAAACTTCTAATAGATTCTTTTTCTGCTATATCATCAAACTCAATACTTGACATGATCTATTAAATAAATGTTAAATAAAATTATAAGAAATATTATACATGTATTGATGAATATATGAAGTATTTGTGAAAATTGTTATTAATGTGAATTAAATAAATGATATTACAAAAATCTACAATGAGGTATTTCAATTTATTATACTTACTCATTTAAAAAAGCTATCACAAAATCATTCATAAATTGTTATTTATTTAAAAAATTAAAATATTTCTTTCAATTTCATTTTCATCCTATACTCTGCATAAAAAACGTTTTTATTACCAAACTTATTAACTAAAGTTATACCTTATTCTCATAAAGCTACAAAACTGTAACCTATGTAAGTATTCCTATAAGATTCCCATTGGTCTGACTAATTCACTGCAGGGACTCGTATCTTATGTTATGAACTGAGTTCATGCACTAAACCTAGATGAGAAACTCGACTATATAATTCAGAATAAAAGTCTGACAAACATTTAATTCGGTACGCGTAACATCGCGCTTAGCTTAGGCTGGTCAGTGATGACCCAGCTGGGGTTAGGTTAGGTAGCCCGTGAACCGAAAACGGTTTATTTAAATAAATTAGAAACAAACAAAAGGAATAATATATAATAAACGTGGATTGAAATAAGGATGTTTTGATTAACAACGACACTTTCTCTCTGCGTCTAATCTGGGCTTGAGACCGGCTACGGCCGCATTAAAAGGGTTTGAAACGAGAAATAACGAGGAGAATGAAATAGATGAATATCGCGAGAAAACCCGTGTGTCCTTTAGGCCTTTAGCACGCCTAGGCTCTGAAGTCTGATGACTGACTTTACTCGTGGTCTACAAATTCGTTGTAGCCCGGTTGAGCTCCTCTCGGCAGTCGGCTCTCCTCCTCCGGTTCCTTTTTTGTATATGCAGTTTAGAGGCTATACTTCCAGCCACATGTTGTTCATTGTTGTCGTGCAAGCGACACGCTTTTCTTCCGGGAAAACCACTTGAACTCGGAGTACTCGGACTCGGACCCCCCAATATCGCGTAATAGAACAGACGTTCTTTGTTATTTAGTGAGCATGTTTTCTTTGCCTTTCAGACATAGTTTGAAAAATTGAATATTTGTGTCTGAGTCTGGTCGAGAATCGAGTGCTTATATATTGTTGAATATTTTCTGAATAAATGCGTATTATTCTATTTTAATAAAATGTGCGCGTATAAATGGCAAATAACACGTCATGTATTATTACATCACAGCTTGACAGCGAATTTATGTTAAAATGTAGCGCCGGCGCCGCTTGTGGCGAAAAGAAAATCGAAAATTAAAATCAAAATTAAAATCAGGTAACAAATAAAAAAGTCTCCAATGTTTTGTGAACTTTTTCTTTTTTAAAGTCAAAATTTAAAGATATCTAATTTTACAATATCGAAATTTCGATAAAAAAAATTTTTTAGTTCGACAATAACCCCTTATTTTATAAAAAAATTGACTTTCATATCATTATGTGTTTTTATGACATATATCTATATTACACATAAGGTGAATAAGTGTACACTCGACGTGGGAAATTTCTGGTCGAATGCGTTTGAATTTTTTTCAAATACTGCAATTTCATTGGGTCACCTAATAAAGATGAAATCAACTTAATCGCTAGCGAAAAATATATTTTTTAATTAAAGCAAGTTTGAATGTGTACCCCCAATGTATAAGGTCACGTGGGTCTGTGACGTCATGAGTAAAAAAGTCTAATTTCGACATGATAGCTGATTGTCCTGAATGGCCTTGGGTTGGGGGCAGTCGGTTAGTCGCCACTCGGAGTCGGCGCCAGACCCCCAGTCGGTAAAATTTCAGTTTTAAAACTTCACGTGTGTATACTTTCTCTATTCTAAAATCGTAAGTTTAGAAATAACATTGATTCAACATGAATAAAATAATAAATGTGTTCAAAAATAAATCACGCAAATAAATTAATTACAGTGCTTTTTCTTTTTGTAATCTTTCATAATTTTTGTGATAAGAGGTTAGGATTCTTTGTAAATGCATTTACAATTGAAAAATAAATTATGTATATTAATATGTTTCTGTGTACAGGACAAATAAAGTAACTACAGTAACATGGCAAAATACCTAGCACAAATCATTGTGCTAGGCACCAAAATGGTGGGTCGAGCATTTGCTAGAGCTCTTCGACAAGAAATTGCAGCCAGTCAAGAAGCAGCACGCAGAGCAGGTGGTGGTCAACAAGGGTCTCAGAGAGTAGCTGCTAACACTCGAACTGGTTTAACACTAGATGAAGCTTTACGAATTCTGAATATTGAACGACCAGATCAATCTGAAGCAATTGAACGCAATTATAAATATCTCATGGAAGCAAATGACAGACCAAAAGGAGGTTCTTTCTATTTACAATCTAAAGTAGTTAGAGCTAAAGAGCGTATTGATGAAGAAATAAAAAGTACAAAAACTACACCACCTTCAAAATCAGAAAATTCAAAGCAAGATTCAGTCTCGTCACATTGACATTTAAGTTGTCTCTAGTCCAAATTTGTTAATTATTTAATAGTATTCTGTATATATATTTCTATTATAATTAACCTTAATAAATACATTTTTAATATTACCTCAGGTCAGGTGATAAATCTTTATAAATGTTTTAATGTTCATATACGAACGAAAACATGTACATTATTAAAAGTAAAAACGATATGTTAATTTAAATTTATTGGTCAATAAATATAAGCTTTATAATACAGTCTTGCGAGAATAAGTACTTGCTCTTATACGAGTACTCCTTTCAGGTACAAGTTAATTTAAATTTATTAATGAATATCTAGAAATTATTTAGACCAGCTATTTTTGCATCTGATGGTTCTATCCTACTTTCAATTTGTCGAATACTTAGCCGCTCTTGATTATGACAAACAGACCACAATTCAGGCAAAAACTTAGGTTTCATAGTATTTAAAAAATGCTCTCTCCACAATCTTTCTAGTTCAACAAGACCACCTTCTTTATTTTCAAAGAATTGCACAACCTGTTTTAGAAAAAGTATATATTTTTACTTTTATGATTGAATCACAAATAATATTGTAAAATAAAAAATGTATATACCTTGAGACCATGTGGCTGGCATTTTGTTTGAGTTAATGATGTATTTTTTTTCGTACGATCTCGCAATAAGTTATGTTTTTGAGGTGATTTTATTGATAATTGTTCGTGTAAAACATTTAGTAAAACTGACGTTATTTCTCTATGACCAGTGAATTTCATAATATACATTTCTAATTCTTTTCTCCTTCCTTTGGGTATTGTGGTTCCATCTCTAAGTACTTTTACAGCTGATTGTAACATTCGCCAGCCTCGAGGAACTTCATCCTGCGTATGTGACAAAGGACCTGATAAAGGTGCATCACATATATCTGCTAGTTTTCTTCTGAGCTGCAGATCGTGACAATTACTCACTTCATGACACACTGGGCATAGCAACAAAACATCATGAGATTGGTGTGATTTCATGACCACTAGAAAAAATATAAAATTTTATCCTTCATTGATGAATAAAAATTAGAAAACAAAGAAATAAATAATAAAATAATATTGAATTTGTCAAATAACATTTTAAGAGCAGATAATAAGTTACAATTAAGGAAAAAATAAAAATATAAAGTAACTTTATTTATAATTTTTAAACACTGATATAAAATTAAAATATTTTACGTATATACAAAAAAGTAAACTTATAAAATACTAACAAGGAAAGTATTTGCGATATTCTCTAGGAACAACATTCTTCCTAATAAATTTATCAGAGTTCCCGCACACAACACATTGATTAACTTTAACTTGCGTGTAATACTTTCCAACTTCACCCAAAGCACGCCCTGATGGCTCAAATTTTAATTTGACAGTAAATGGATCTTCTTGTACAACTTCACCTAATTGTTTTGAGACATACCATTCAGCCTTCTTTTTATCACAGGTACATAAAATATCACCATCAGGTGCTTGTAAATAACAATTATGATATAATGGTTTATTTCTAGCTGGTACATTACTTTTATACCCAGTTGTATTGTTTCTACTAATTATTTGACCAATTTTATTATTGATATTGCTATTAACACAAATATTTTTAGTATCAATTTTTTCCTTCAGAACCTTGAACCTACAAAGTTTCAATTAACTAGTCAATTTTATTCTAATATATTTTAATATTTTAATAACACCAATGTTGGTACATTTGCTAACCTCGTGTCAATTATTTCATTAGGTAAATTAAACAATCTTTCACTCTTGCTATTATTTTGCAGATTCTTAATATAAAATACTAGACTTGACCATCTAGAGCGTTTTTGTACTATTTTTTGTACTATCTAAAATAAATTATGTGTATTAATACCTAATCAAACAATCAGAAAATAATTCAGACTATTCAACATACCTGATGATAAATAAGAACAGAAGTATATGCATCGTGAGATGCATAAGCTACTTGTTCGTCAGTGAGAGTAGTGGCATTCCAATTACCACACCTCACTTCCAGAACTTTATCCATTTCAATACCTAAATACTGCACACATAGAGCTGCTAAACTTTTTGGACTTGGCAATGAAAACTGATTTGCTAATGTGCGTAAATCTAGAGTACCAACAACTTCACAGTCATAATTTTTAGCTATCTTTCTTCCATCTTCAAATGAAGCAACACCAACTTTCAGTAAGTCACGGTTAGTTAACAACTCCTACAAAAGTTTGATAAACATTTATAATATAATATATAAATTGTAAAATACTATTTATTTTGATTATATTTACTTAGTACATACTTTGAGTTTAGGGGGAATGTGGCCAATCTTACTCAGACGAAACAGTGCACAAGTACCATTATGTGTAGCAAGTTGAAGCAAACAGACAGGTTCTTCATTTACCCATTCACAATCGAAGCCTAATACTCCATCTGACAAATTGCTGCATTTAAGTAAAAAGTATATTGATATTTTGCAATGATACATGTATATATATATTGCTGGTATAAGTTGGTCTATTATAAGAGTTTGTTTGTTTATTTACAGCTTGGTATTCAATTGACTTTCAAATATTCTGAATAATCAAAACTTATGAAGGTGAAAGAATGTTTACAAATAAGACTTACCAGCGAATACGTTGAACAGCGTAATCACACTTTTCTGGTGAGTCAGCCAGAATAACTTTGTCTAATGAAATTTTCAATACTCTTTTTTTATCATTATCTTCACTGTCTTTTTTATTGTTGTTGTTATGACTTTTTTTCGTAATACTGCGGCATAGTTGCTTGACACTCCAAAGTACGTTATTGCGATACTTGGAGGCCAATAGTACAAGGCCTACAGTGACGCACATAAAAAACATATTGTTTTTGCGTATTTGAAGCATTAATAAATTAATAAACTAAACTTGAACTAATAAATAAATAAATAAATAAATAAATGAATATGTATATATAAAAACAATACAATATGCATGTATGTATGTACAATTACTAATTATAAATTAATGTACAAGTATATTTATTGCACTTGTTAGATTGTTCGAAATGGTAAATAAATGTATAAATAAATAATAAAGGCAATTGAATGTATAGATGAAAAAACGATTTGAGTTTAATTTTTTCTTTAAACGTGCACATTTAAAATGCTTAGTCAAAATTGATGCACACTAATTTGGCGAATTGTATTGAAAATATCACTCATGGTTTATCTTATGAATAACATACAGAATAAGTTATTTAATTTGAAAACAGAATGATTGAGCAAATAAAGGAGGTTCAAGGATCTCCGTAGCAAAACATTGAAAAGAAAATGAAAAAGGTCGGACGCGGCTACGGGACCTCACGCACGACCACGACTAATCCGGTTGGTGCCTGGCGGTTGCCGACTATTGCCGTTGCCGCTTTTGCCGCTTTTGCCGCTCGCGTCGCTCACAAATCAAATCTGCAATTTTTGATTTCGCATTCACAAATCACACTAATTCACAGTTGGTGAGTTGGCGCTGGAGGCTGGAGTGCGCTGCCGGCTGGACTCTGGACTACTCTGGAGTCATAGGGTATAACTTTACTGGAATTTATGAATTTGCTTTATGAATTATGGTATGTCTAACAGAAGTGTGTATATTTATAACCTCACTGCCTGATTTGTTTCAAATCGCCTTTATTATTTTCAATAATAGTCTCGTTATTGACTTTTGAGTTATTAAATCAATTATAAGAAATATAAAAGATGTTTATTAGCACAGAACCAACCAGATTTGAGCCAAAAGATTTCATGATACTTAACTTTTATGGAAGAGATACTTGTTTTGCATGGAATGAAAATGAGTTTGTTTGTTTTCCATATTTGGATACAAATTCTACTATCGTATCAAAAGTTTTAAGGGCTCCTGCAAAAATAAAAGATATTCGCGGTTTTGACAAAAGAATTTTTATTCTTTGTTATCCAAATGGAATTTATAAATTAACAGACAGTTATGAGTTTGCTAGCTTGAGCAAAGCTGGCATTGAACTTGGCTCAAATTTCTCTGAAGTATTTACTCCAAATAATGGAATGCTTATTTTAGAAGACAAGAAACTGAAAAGTACAAAAAAACTTTTTCCTACAACTGTAACCAGTAATATACATGTGCTATCATTACGTTATGATAGCACTGATAAATCTTTATACAAAATATTGTTACCTAATGATTGCAATAGCATCGTTAATTTTTGTATTTTCAGCCATGATCAAAAATTATTTAAAATGCATGGACAAACAATTCAAATAATTTACAACTGTGATTACTCGATAAAAAGTATTAAACCAGTTGAAAGAAATGAGGAAATATTTGGCATTATATTACAAACTGATACAAATATTGCAATTTTTATGCATGTTGTAGAGAAGAAATTAATATATGACAAGATTTATCTTGGAACAAATGTGCAAACCATATGTGCTGTAATTGATGGAAATATTGAAAATGTACTTGTACTTGTGCATTCAGATGGTGTCAGGACATATTATACAACAAAAATGTTAACTAGAGATTCAGTTTCCAAAGTTAGAACTGAAGAAAAACATTATGAAAGCTTTAGGCTCTATAAATCAAAGTTTGTTGTTTTTCTAAATGATTCTAAAATGCTAGTTCAAGTTCATATTGAGCGATTAAGAGATGCATACAATGAAAATACAGGTAATTTTGTTGAGCTGAAAGCAAGTATGTTAAATGGTATAGAAGAGATAACTGAAATTATGAGTAACAAGACAAGAGAACTGAAGAAACTGAGAGAAGAAATAATAGACAGAGAAGACAGATTAAAAAGGATAAATTTATTTAGTACTAAGGAGTGCCTGAAATATTGTCCCCAAGATTGTGTAAAAAGGTTATTGAATCAAGTGTTTTTAATATCAAATTTTAAAAGAATTCTACCTGAAAATTCTGTAGTGGTGAAAATGTTGAAGAGCAGAGAAAAGACAATTTTTGCAATGAAAATTGTAAAAGACACTGATACTGTTGTAGAGATGCCAATTTGTTTAACGAATTTATCATCTAATCTGTATACAATGACAGATCTGATAACGCACCGAAGGAATGGAGGTATATGGTGCTTGATTAAAAATTACATTAAAGATCCTTTAACAAGTGAAAATAATAAAATGCATTTAGCAGGAGACAAACGCAAGTTAATAAAATATAAACTATTAGTTCTCGAAAATTTGATAGAAGAAAACAAAGTGAGTTTGGAAGCACTGGGTAAGATAAAGAGAGCTGTTCGACGAGAAATGTAATATTTAAAAATATGTACTAAGAGAAAGATTGAATAAAGATAATTATTATTTTTCTAAAAACAAACATTTTATTTATTTTATTGATTTTTGATTTTTGTAAAATTTTTGTAATTTTTAAAAATTTGTAAAAATGTTTAAATTTGGAGCCGCGTTGCAGCGTGGAAATAATTAGACAAGAGCACATGCCGAGACGATGGCCGTTGATGCGAACAGGCTTGAGGGAAGGGAAGAGAAAGAGAATATGGTCGAAGTCGAAGGAAATGATGGCGAGTAGCGACTAGTGGCGACCCGCGACCCGCGACGCCAGCCACAGGCGAAAGCCCAAAAAGTGCCAAAAAGGCCCTTTACTCCTTTACAACAATTAAACTGTAGATGTCGTAAATGTTTTCAATGAAATTCTAGTGCTATGGTTATGGATTTGAAAAGCTGGAAAATGTATTATCAGTAAAGCATGGTATATGGTATAGAGTTGGTAAATACTTGAGTTGGGGCATTACTACGTCAAGTTGTTGTGCTATGGCGGCTGTTGGCTGAATGGCGCACGGTTCCGATTGGCCGATGACGGCGTGACGTGAGCGTGTTAGTTGACTCTGACTGGAGTTGTAGTCTTGTAGTTGTCGCTAATTCTAGTATGTCTCGACTGCTCGTGGCGTTGATTCGTCGCTTGCGCGCGGACAGGACTGATGAATTGAAGATTCTGATCACTGATCAGCCTGAGGGGCCTGAGCAGTGAGTACTGCCCAGTCCAGTAAATAAACTGGACTTCCTGGGCTTGGCGCCTTCGAGTCGCGGCTCTGCCTCTCCAGCAGCTAATAGCCCACTGGCCAACTGCAAGTGTAATCGAGTATCAGGGGGCTGGGGCCTGGGAGCTGCATTTTTCGCCCCTCGCTGCAAGATGTTTACCAGCTCGAGCCGTGCGAACGAGCCGGAGCACCAGGACAGTTGGACGGTAGGACGCAACTGGGCTCCGCTCTTCACCTCTTTGCGCAGCCAGCACTAGTAGCCAGGTATTTCCTCTTCCTCTTCCTTTTCCTTTTCCTTTTCCTTTTCCTTCTCCTTTTCCTTCTCCTTTTCCTTCTCCTTTTCCTTCTCCTTTTCCTTCTCCTTTTCCTTTTCCTTCCCTGCTTCTGTTTATGGCCTCCGCGAGCAATAGCTCAGTCTGCGTGAGAGAGACAGAGAGAGAGAGCAATGGCGTGCCTCTCGCGCGGCTCTGTCAGCAGCGGCGGCAGCGAGCCTGCCACTCCAGCAGCTACTGCCCAGCCCACCCAAACTGACCACTTACTCAAATTACCCATTCACCAAAATATCAATATTACCCATTTTTATATATATGACTCTCTAATGCAGGCTCACTAATCCTTACCTGACAACAAACTGCCATGGATGATGAA
Source organism: Gastracanthus pulcherrimus (assembly GCA_949152435.1). Taxonomy (NCBI): domain Eukaryota; kingdom Metazoa; phylum Arthropoda; class Insecta; order Hymenoptera; family Pteromalidae; genus Gastracanthus; species Gastracanthus pulcherrimus. The sequence continues at coordinate 1,121,654 of OX424573.1, read as the reverse complement.
GAGCGATTGGAAGGTGAGGAGGAAATGGAGCTTGACGAAGCCTCCGATCCTGAGGATGACGACGAGGAACACTCGGGAATACTCATTTCCCCTGCAAACTCTGACCAGCTGCTTGAGCCTGCGCCAACTCCGAGCACAAGCCAATGCCTCAGTTTCCACGCTGAAAGCTTGAATAGCAATGCTCGTGATGCATACAACAGTAATTTCATTTACTACTCAAACCTTTCTTACGTTTATTTCACTTGGCTTACGACATTTCTTATTTCCCATTTAGTTACACCGGAGGAGGCTTTTCATGACCCCCTGCAATATCAAAAATTTCCACTACCCGGTGGAAAACCATTACATATTAGACGTGGCCCAGGACGACCAAGAAAAGAGCGTCCTCCTGGAATTACTCGTGGCGCTGGAATGCGCAGAGGATTTGGAAGGGGATCAACAAGAGGAAAAGGGTATTTATTTTACTCCTTAACATTGTTTATAAAATACATTAACCACTTATTCAATAATTTAATATCATCAAAGAAACATTTCTGAACTTTATTGCACACAACTATAATTTGAGCCATGTACCTAACTTGGCCAATTACTTACTAATTTATCATTTAAATTATTATTATTATTATTAGAATTATTCTCATGTTAGTATAAGTTCATAACCTTAGCATGAATATAATAGGTTTGTCCAACTTAAATGGTAATACCTGTAAGAATATATTATGCTACATTCAATCTTTTTTATATGTATGTAAGAAATTCTAATGCAGATAATGTACCTACCTCGCAAGCATTTACCAATGTTTCTTTTATATATGGATGATTGTCAAATAAATGGAGCTTTGGTGTCTTGCTTTTAGCTATCCCTTTAAATGTACTTCAGAACATATGACAGGGCTAAAATTTTTTTTAGTGTTATGATGCATTATGTAAAAGATGTTCCTTTAGTTTTGAAAGTCTAAATATTCGCTTAATCTGAATAAATCCAGTTTAATGGTCAATTTGTCAGTTTCGTGGCATGTCTAATTCACGCATTTGTTAACGTTAACAGGTTCAGTGCAGTGATAGCCATATATATGTCACGATTTTCTTTCCTTGTATGCTTCGTAACACATATATGGCTCATGAAGTTTTTTTTTCAAAGTATTAGCATGGAATGAAACATGAATAAAATTCATTCGACTGATAAATTAAATACTAGTATATGTCCTATATGATCCAAAGAACAAAAATATTTTATAAAAACTAAGGCGTGTCAAATAACAATGTATTTACAATAACAATTAAACAAAAATGTTCAGAATTCAATTATTAACTTTAGCACAGTAGGCTAGACAAACTCCTCTACATTGTCTGCACTAAACCTGTTAGTAGCATATTTAGACTTTCGGAACAAAAGAAATATCTTTTATTTCATTAATTATCAACAATGTCGCCGTAAAAATACAAATGCCAAATCTGTAATACAAATGGTACAAAAATGATATTTTTCAGCTAGACATTGTCATTTTCGTGTCATTTGTATTACAAATTTACTAATTGCACTACATATGAATCAGGTAGCAAGATTTTTAGAGTAACATTACTAATAATTAATGAAATAAAAGATAATCCTTTTGTTACGAAAGTCTAAATATACTATTAACGTTAACAAATGCATGAATTAGACATACCACGAAAATGACAATAAAAATACCACGAAAATGAGAAATCGACCATTAAACTGAATTTATTCATATTAAGCGAATATTTAGACTTTCGAAACTAAAGGAATATCTTTTACATAATGCATTATAATACTCAAAAATAATTTTAGCCCTGTCATATGTTCTGAAGTACATTTAGAGGGGTAGCTAAAAGCAAGACACCAACAGCTCCTTTTTTTTGACTACCACCCATATCCATATACATGTATATATATTTCTTTATTACCCATTAATCTTAGTACAGAGCACTATGAACATTTCTACACCTTATATTTTGTATTACTTTTGTATAAAAAGGCTTTTAAGCCCGTGGAGATAAATAAATAAATGAATAAATAAATAAATAAATATGTACTTCATAGCTTGGTGTGCAAATAGGTGAATTTACTTATTTATTAATTTATTTTCAAACAAGCAATATTCTTAATATTATATACAATGGTAAATTGGTAACATAGACTATGAATAGCACACACACACACACACACACACACACGCGCACACGCACGCACGCACGCACACACATGACCAGCTTGTTTATCCAAAATTAATATAATTATTAAGAACATTAGTAAGGACTATTTGTTTATTTATTTTACAACCTTTTCACGAAAATGAATACAAATTGCTGATAAGAGGTTTAATAGTCTACACATGCCGCAGATGTGAATAATTACTTATACTTATAAAAATACTTATATGAATGTATACAAAATTCACTTGCTCTTCATTGAGTAGGTATTAGTATAAAGCTTCAGACGTGAATTTCAGCATTCTAAAAAGTTATTGAATTTAAATTTTATCAATATTTCATTACAATAACTTTTTAGGGTATCTATATCTACTCTTGATTTTGACGCCTGAAGCTCTGCACAGAGGTCTATTATGACTCCATGAAGGGGAAGTGAGTTTGAATTTTTTGTGAATATGTATAAGTATTTTTAAAATTATTAATAATTATTCACTTGTCAGTTGGTAAAAATCAAGAGGACACATTTGAATTCTTAATTAACTTTTGTACTATTTCAAGTATTTTGCAAAATAAGTAATAAAAAAAGTTAAAGAAAAAGAAAATGCATAGAAAAAATATAAAGAAAATATTGAGTGGTTAAAGTTGTCTTACTTATCTTAAAGAAGATGTCAGATACTAGTATGCCATTGCCTACTTACCTATATTTCGTATTTCTCATTATTCTTATTTAATTAAAAAATTTTTTTAATTATCTCAGACATCTAGTATTACTTAAGGCTAAGCACCAGATGACCAAGAACTTTAATGAAAAAAAAAATTAAGTTAGAACTAGCGCGCCACACGGCCTACGGCCGCATGTGACTTGCCTGCTCCGGAGCTTCAGATCGAGTGCTTCGCGTTTTGCATTAGAGGCACGACCGAACTCAGCTTGTGCGAACAGCTAAACTAAAGCTTACATTTAACGCTAACACTATTATCTGTTTATTTTTACAGAAATCAGTAAAAGAATATTGTTTTTTTTAAAGGGGACATCTTTAAAAAATTTTAAGATTGATTGGGCGTGCTGCACCGCAATTGTTATTAAATGATGTGTATGAAAAATCGTTTTTTAGGCTGTTTCTTGTGTAAAAGCATTTTTTTTAATATTTGCTACCGTAAAGCGTTGTGTTTTTTTGAAATCTACAACTTTTTCATTAAATTTTTTTACGTAAAATGCACACCTGCCAAGTTTTATAGTAAAAAACTGCATTTTCGATGTCAAAAATCGTTTTTGGACTGTTAACTTGATTTAAAAGCATTTTCACGTCTTGGTATCAAGAATAAAAGTTGTATTTTTCAAAGATCTACAACTTTTCCATTTAATGTTTACATGTAAAATGCATAGCTGTAAAGTTATATGGTAAAAAGCTGTTTTTTCGATGTTAAAATTCGTTTTTGGCCTGTCAACTCGAGCTAAAAGTATTTTCATAAATAGATGTCAATGGGAAAAAGTTGCATTATTCAAAGATCTACAACTTTTCTATTTAACTTTTTTCGTAGAATGCTTCGTTTTCAAGTTATAGCCCAAAAACCGTTTTTGCGATTTTTTATAGTCGCCGCATTCAGCGTATATTTGCAGGATCAATCCTAAAATAGGACCATCAGGTTGTTATACTTAAGAGAGTTTCCAAAAAAATGTTGACCCTGATCCGCTAAGATTTCGTGGTGATAATCGTGTAACATGAATTTTAAAGAAAAAAAACGTAAATACACGTAAAAATAAGCAATAAGTGCTCGCAATTTAAAAACTACGTACAGGATCGGGATAAAGAAAAAATAGAATTTCATATTGTGCTGGAGGAGATCTCTCCTAAAATTTCAGCCCGATATTCTATCTCACACATTTTTCGCTAATGAAAACATAAGGCACGACCACGACACGGTCGTGCCTAATAATGAAAATTACGATGTGGGGATCTGTTGAAATACTATTATAATAAATATATGCAACTTGAATTTAAACTCACTTATTTACAAATAGTTTGTACAATCTAATGTCCTTGAATATTCGTTTGATTATATGAGCTGCATAGAGTAAGGATTTGCAAGACAACCAAGACAACCAAAAAATTAACAATTCATTCATTAAAAATTAACAAATTAACAAATTCATACAATTATAATAATTAGTATAATTTTTAACATCAAAATTACCGTAACTACGGTAAAACAGAAACATTCAAACTTTTCGGCATTTTTAACCGATATTTACAAGAAATTGTACAGTAATGAATGGTAAAATATGTATAAAATATTAAATTTTTTAAAAATGTATATTTTCTTCCAATTGTAATAACAGTATCAACACTCGTATTAATTCTCGTGTAAGTACAATTATATATGAAAAAAATAGATTTAGAGTGTTTGAGAATAGAGTCCTCAGAAAGGTATTTGGGGGTAAAACAGATGAGATTACTAGAGAATGGAAAATTCTACATAATTAGGCAATACACGAGTTACAACAGATTGGGTGTAACTTGATATAGTATATTGTATACCAAGGGCAAAAAGTGGGTCTTTTTCGACGTAGTGTGGAAGTCAAAAAGGTCCACTCGCACGTGGTGGACACCGTATTTTTTGTAACACATGTCTGGATTACGCATTTTTCTTATACCTATAGAGCGATACTAAAGTGTGCCGCGTTTCGATACGGCGCAAGCGTGGATCTGTTCGATTAGAAAATTAAAAACATATGTTTGACCTATTTTACACAAATCAAGCTACTAAAGTATGTAGGCCCCCCTAAACACGTGGGATCATCCGGATGGTACCCCCATGTTTAGGGTCACTAAACACCTTTTGGCTGAAGTTTTGTCATGTCTCGAGCTACACAGCTATAAGCGAGCGCAAAAGACTTTTTGCGCCCGCTTCTTTTGTCGGTCAGGAAACGGTCACTTTAGGCTCGTTTTATGAAAAGAAAAACGCGTAAATCGTGCGTGTGTGACAAAAACAATATTAGAGAGAGATGGCGTAACTCTGTGAACAAGGCTGTGAATGACACAGCTCAAGAGAGCTAGTCCCAACCACTAGTTATGGTACCTATGGTGATGATGCAAGCATGACTACAGCTGACATAAACCCTGGTAGAAACGTTCCCCATATGTTCGTCAGATTTTACTCTATTTTATAGGGAATGGCCAATTTCTGCTTAAAAGTCTGGCCAGAAACCCCGCTACCTGTCGACGTTTTCTTGTCAGAAACCTGACCAACTTATGGTTAATGAATAAATAAATAAAAAATAACGTTTAACGAATTTTTATAAGTTAATAATGATTATTATGTCATGGATTTAATAGCTTATTGTTAATAGAATGCTAAGATATATTTGGGATAGATTAGAAATAAAAACTAAAAACTTATTTCATTAAAAGTTTTTTTAAGGTTAGAGTTTTATAATTAAATAAAACATAAAAAAATCAAATAAATAATCGAATAAAAATTTGCATGCTGTTTTAACGCAGAAATATTATAATGGGATTTACATTTTCAATAATTTTTTAGGGTTATGTAAGCTATTTAGATTTTCTATAAACTTCTGGTCAGATGCTGGTTTATTTCTGGCGAACTATTAGGAAACGGATCTGCCCAATAGATCGTGAACCGACCATCTAATATGCTCAATTATCTACCAGGGAAGATTATGATAGTTCTGGTCCTACAGGCCTTATTACTGCTTACCATTGATACTTCGCCAATATAATAAATATATGTATGAAGTATTGCGTTTGCTCAAGCAGCATTTGGTTATTCGAGATTTTTCTCAGTGTGTAAAGTTAGGTACATTTGAGGCATTGGCAAAACCGGAAGTGCATACTTTTGGTTAATACAAAAATTCAAACAAAAATTAACCCTCACATTATGTTAACTAGGCATTTTTTAACAAATTTGTATAAGTTTTTAATAAATTTAAAGAGTTTAGTTAATATTCTTAAGAAAAGTGGCAAAATCGGAAGTCTACTTATTCCGATCCCTGCCTCGAAGATCACTAAAAAGTCCAACCAGCCAGGGCGTAGAGATCGCCGCTTCTCGTTAACTGGAGTCATTTCACCCTGCTGCCATCTGGCAAAAGTTTGCTAGGTCGCGATCCTCACACCAATAGCCGCTAGGCCTCCCTCGCTGCGCCATACCGTTCAGAAAGTCGAGCGAGAATGGTTTGAAAATATTCTGAAAATATTCTGAAAATAATCGAAAATGACAGTTCGAGTGACGAAATAACAGAGAAAAGGATGTATAAGTTTGAAGTAATCTACATTATATTAAAATTCCAAATCAGGCATGAAATTGAGGTTTTCATATATTCTGTAATGCTTCCATAATTATTTCAACGTTTCTGTGTTGTAAATTATTTTTCTTTAATATTGTTGTATTAATGTAGTCCAAATTGAAGTGTGCAACTAACATATTAATTACGTTTTTTATGGTTTTAAAAACTCTTTTTTGTCACTCGGATTGTGGTTTCTCACATTTTAACTCCGTTTCTTTTAATTAAGGAGATGTAAAAGTAAACTAATAATCACTACCTTTTCGGCATCACATTTATATTCTTTTTCTCTGTAATAAATAAATATTTCTAAAAAACGCCATATTATCCCCTTTGTATTCTTACCAGGAAGCTTCAGTTAAATTTTCAAAAACTTTCATTATTAACTCCCGGAGAAAAATGCGTTTGAAAATATACAACCATAGTTAAAATGTTCTATAACTATATTAAATGTTCAAACGCATTTTTCTTCGGGAGTTAATAATGAAAGTTTTTAAAAATTTAACTGAAGGTTCCTGGTAAGAATAGAATTTGAAAGAAATAATGTAAATTTCTTTGCATGCTCACTTGTAGCCAACTAGAGTAAGATGGTATCAATCATGACGTTGCCGACAACGTCCAACTTTAATATTTTTTATCTTCCCTGGTAGAAACGTTCCCCATATGTTCGCCAGATTTTACTCTATTTTATGGGGAATGGCCAATTTCTGCTTAAAAGTCTGGCCAGAAACCCCGCTACCTGTCGACGTTTTCTCGTCAGAAACCTGACCAACTTATGGTTAATGAATAAATAAATAAAAAATAACGTTTAACGAATTTTTATAAGTTAATAATGATTATTATGTCATGGATTTAATAGCTTATTGTTAATAGAATGCTAAGATATATTTGGGATAGATTCGAAATAAAAACTAAAAACTTATTTCATTAAAAGTTTTTTTAAGGTTAGAGTTTTATAATTAAATAAGACATAAAAAAAATCAAATAAATAATCGAATAAAAATTTGCATGCTGTTTTAACGCAGAAGTACTATAATGGGATTTACATTTTCAATAATTTTTTAGGGTTATGTAAGCTATTTAGATTTTCTATAAATTTCTGGTCAGATGCTGGTTTATTTCTGGCGAACTATTAGGAAACGGATCTGCCCAATAGATCGTGAACCGACCATCTGATATGCTCAATTTTCTACCAGGGTTAAAAAGGTATTTTACTAGTGACTTTTAAAGTTTCTATATATGACTGTGAAATAGTTTACTATTACTAATTATTTTTTTAAAACAAATGTTGTATACATTAAAGTCAAAATAAAAATACATGTAATCAAATGATCAGGAACTGGGTCCGTGACGGTACTATTTTATAGAACTGCCTGCCCTAAGTCCGCTGTCACGCCTATGCGTGCCCTAAGCAGTCCACTGTGTCGCACCGTGCGGTAGCGCCCGAGCGTAGCGAGTGAATTAATGGACTACTTATGTCACGGATAGGCGTGACATAAGTACGGACTTAGGTCACGCAGTGCTATAATAGAATTTTGAGACATACTAATGTATTAATAAAAAATTTAATAACCCTTTACTACCGATCTGGCGTCTGTGAGACCCCACTCAAAATTACAGTCATTTGTAACTTTGTAAATATATCATATTCCTAGCCCTTTGACCTTTATGTAAATTCGTTGAATATCGTTACAAATATTGTGCAAAAGTTTGATATTGCAAAATTAATTAATTACAAAGTTATAAACAATTTAAGCACGGAAAAATTAAGCTTCTTTCATGACTACGTTTCAGGTCGGTAGTAAAGGGATAACTTACATTTTGAGAAACTCGTTTCGTTAATTAAACTAGCTATAATGTAGATGCAATACTATTACAGATATTAATAGATTAAAACCGAAATGGAATATATAAAAATTTGAATGTATTAAAGGTATTATTAGACAATTACTAAATTTAAAACATTAATGTTTTAAAAATGCATACCATAACTTTTAGTATTAAATATTTTGTCATTTATATTTGAAATACGCATTTGAACATTTGTATTTTATTTGTTCATACAAATGAATAACCTTTATGTTTGATTTTGTATCTCATACTTAAACAGAAACCTCCATTCGAAACCTATATGAGCCACTAGTAGCTTTTATTTCACAATAATAATCCATGAAACTTTTGAGAAACTGATTTTCACAATTTGATTGACTAATTCAGATACAAATACTATCACAGTGATTTTAGAAACTATACACAAATTGAGTATATAAAAACTTAAGGGCGTTCACCAACCTTACATCGACTCTATGTATTCGTGTAATTAAAAAAAGAAATTTTAAACAAAAAATTAAATATTGTAGGCGTAAACATTGCGCACTGAAGAAAAGTCACATAGTTCTTAAAACTTTTTTATTTTTCAGTCGATTTTAATGTTTGAGGGCTCATTTTGTTCCTTGCATAATTTTAAGTGGATATCCATGGAAAAATTTTGGAAATTATGGATGATTTTAGCGATTAAGTACAATTGTTTATACGAGTTTCCCTATCCAGTTATAACCAACTGTATTCATCGCTAAAGTCATCCATAATTTCCAAAAATTTTCCATGGATACCCTAGCCAAAATCGTGCAAGGAGCGAAATGAGCCTTCAAATGTTAAAATCGACTGAAAAATAAAAAAGTTTTAAGAACTTTATATGACTTTTCTTTAGTGAACAATATTTACACCTGCAACATTCAATTTTTTGATTAAAATTTTTTTTATATTTGTGCTATATATACTTAGTAATATCTTACATTTTACCGTTGTAAAGCCTCAAAATCTTGATCCTACACGTAACAATAAATTACTATTTTCAATACCAAATTTATTAAAGTTACTGTGTCCCTCACACGATTGCAGGTGACATGATGAACGAAATTTTTCTTTTTGACGGTTATTCAACTCCTTTTGACATCTAGTGCAAAAATAGCAAAGCACTTTTTAGTTAAAATTTTTTTTATTATTTTTTTCGGAATCCTAACCGATTTTTTGAAAAATTTTTATTTTATTTTGTTTTTAAATTGATTGGGTCTCCGAAAAAAGATACTTTAACGTGCTAATATTATATAAAAATATTATGAAAGTGCTTCGCTCTTTTTGTGATACATGTCAAGAGGAGTCGATTAACCGTCGAAAAAAATATTTTCGTTCATCATGTCACCTTCAGACGTGAGAGAAACAACACAGCAACTTTAATAAATATGGTATTGAAAATAGTGATTTATTGTGACGTGTAAGATCAAGATTTGAGGTTTTACAACGGTAAAATTTAAGATAATACTGAGTATTTATTGCATAAAATTTTTCAGAATGATTGCTTTTAAACATAAAAAGTTTCCTGGACTAGTAAAAAAAATTGCTTTTTTGGGTTTAACCCAGACCTACACCTTTAATAATGAAAGCTTTTGAAAATTTAACTGAAGGTTCCTGGTAAGATTACGGAGGGCATAGTATGACGTTTTTTTAGAAATATTTATTTATTGCAGAGAAAAAGGATACAAATGTGATGCCGGTAAGGTAGGGATTATTAGTTTACCTTCACACCTCCTTAAGAGTACAAATAAATTTTCATAATTTCTATTTATACAATTACGATTATTTATTTTTATTTCCTTATTAATTAACTGAGTATAAAACGAGAAGATTGATATATCGATATGACGGGATCCTTATGTTAGAATATTGAACTATTTTACATTATTTGAACTAGTGTCAAACTTTTGAATAATCCTGGAGTTACGTAAAGAATAAGATAGTTTTCTTATTTTAAACATGTCGCAAAGTTCATCCGATTTGAAATAATTGTTTATAATTTATAAAGAATAACACAGTCATGATAGTGGTGCAGTGGTCAAATATTGGTATTTTTTCTAAATTTTATTATATTTACTGTGATCAGTGAAATGTATTAAGCCTTTCTATACTTTTAGATATAGGTGAAAACTGTCAAAAAAAAATGTATCTGTATACTTACTGTCCGATTCAAACACATTTCTCCTATATAAGATTTTTATTTTAAAAACTAAACTGACTTGTTATGTTTAAAAATCACCCCTTTTTAATAATAATTTTCTCCTATTCCCCTATTTTTTGTAAAAAAAAAAGGGGGATTGAATCCCTGTGATTGTTAGGGAACAAAAATATTGGTTACACAAGAAGAAAGTTTACTTTCCTGTCGGGTGAACCCTGGTGTGAGTTTTCTTGATAGAACAAGTAATTTCCTTACTCTCTAAAATTTTTTAAGTGAATTTCTCATTTCAAATGTAATAAGTGACTTTTTATACTGTGTTTTCATGATTTTAGAGTGAAATTTTACTCCAAAATCATGAAAACACAGTCACTTATGGCATACGGAGTGAGATTTTTTTCACTCCAAGCTTTTTAGAGACTCGTCAGAAGGCCTTGATGAATGTTAAAACAGTGAGGTTGTGGGGGATAAACAAGCTTTGGCCCTAGTAGAAATAAGACCTGCTAAGACATTTGGAACATTTGTTACAAAAAGTATACACGACTTTAAATATTTTTTTCGTCGCATTCTTTTATATAATAGAAGTGACAACTGTGAGAAATTATGATAAAATGTGATAACTATTATGAGAAAATTATGATAACTATGAGAAAATATGAGAAACTGTGCAAAGTATCCTAATATTCTTTTTATTCCTGTTCGAAGTGTAACCCCAAATTGACACATTTTCTCACATTTTCAAGTTTCCACTAGGATAGTTTAGAAACACGAACATCCATGCAGAGGTGGTAAATGTGCCCCATTTTGATGGTGAAATATTCCTGTACTGGGATCCGAAAGGGAATAGAAGCAGTTGAAATAAAAATAAAAAAAATAAAATAAATAAAAATAAACTTTTTTTACAAAAATGCAGGTTTGGATATGGAAGAGGTATGCCTCGACGTACAAAAAGTAAAGATGATGATACGCATTCAGAATCACCAAGTCCTCTAAGAATTGGAGATGATACATCAATTGATGGGGAATCTTCTGGACTTGAAAGATCTATGCCAGCACCCGAGGAACCTCCATATTTTCCAGAACAATGGTAATTATTTTTCTAGAACTTTTATGTTAATTATTGTAATATCCATTTTTATACAATTTATTTTTGTTACTTTCAGGTCAGGAAAAGTTTGTGCTCTGTGCAATCTAAGTGAGAGAAGTCAATTAGGTCAAGGGGAACTTTTAAAGCTTGCAATACCTGAAGATTTTACACCTGAAAAAAGTACTAAACGTGAAGAAACACCAGAAAGTCTGGTTGATGTGCCTGTAGCTGGTGATAAGAGTCCTCGTGCAAATAATAGTCTTGGAGCTGTTACATGTCGCAGGCAAAAAAGTTTAGCCAAGTGCAGGTATACAATAATTAAAATTTTTTTATGTTTATATGATGAGAAAAATATGTTTATTTTTATATGACAAGGTTTTTGCCTCAAACTTTTATTTCTATTTTCAGAAATCCTAGTCTATCAAATTTTACAGAACCTGTTGAAGAATTAACTATAGTAGGTTATTCGGAAGAACCTGATTTAGGAATAATCTTTGAACCATCTGGTCATTATTATGTTCACCAAGCATGTGCTCTATGGACAATCAGTAATCAAGAAATGGCAACAGAAGTAATAAGTTTAGCAATTGTACAAGCATCAACTCGTAGATGTGCCTACTGTTCACATTATGGAGCAGGCACATCATGCAAAGTAAACATTTCTTTTTTAAATATACAAATTATTTGTCATTTACAATATTAAAATAGCATTTATAATGAACTTGATTATTTTGTAGGTACAATCATGTAATCGTTATTTTCACTATCCATGTGCAGCTGCATCTAGCTGTTTTCAAGATATTAAGAGCTTGTCATTATTTTGTAGTCAACATTTAGGACAAGTTCCTCTATTATGTAAATATTTTGTATTATTTAAAGTAGGTTGAATTAAACCTAACATGTGGTCTTAAATGAAAATATTGTTTTCAGTAAATGGAGATGGAGAAAGAATAAAATGTATGACGTGCCTCGGAATGGGGGATGTATCCAATTTGGTCATGTGTTCAACTTGTGGACAACATTATCATGGTAATTGTGTTGGATTGGCTCTATTACCAAGTGTTCGAGCTGGATGGCAGTGTACCAATTGTCGGCTGTGTCAGGTATGTCGACAGCCTGAAGAACTGGCTAAGGTGATGACTTGTGAGCGATGCGACAAAGCTTATCATCCGAGTTGTTTAAGACCAATTGTGACCTCTATACCCAAGTATGGTTGGAAATGCAAATGTTGTCGGGTGTGTACGGATTGCGGATCCCGAACACCTGGTGCTGGCCTTTCCTCTCGCTGGCATTCTCACTACACAGTTTGCGATTCTTGTTATCAGCAGCGAAATAAGGGCTTTTCCTGTCCACTCTGCAGAAAAGCTTACAGGGCGGCAGCTTACAGAGAAATGGTTCAGTGTAGTTCGTGCAAAAAGTTTGTTCATGGTACATGTGATCCTGAAGCAGATCCATTAACCTATCAACATCGTAAGAATGCTAAAGACGATTATGAATACGTTTGTCTGCATTGTAAAAACGTCGCCCTGGTGAAACGTAAGGACAGTGTTGATGATTATGGAGGAGAATCTAGCTTAACAGCATCACAAGAGAGTTTATACGGAGATGGTGATTCTTCAGAGCTAGACTACCAAGGAAGCTCGGAAGATGCATTTTATTCAATAGGATTAGGGAAAGGTAAACCATTTTGTGCCTCAAAAATAGCCAAGAAAAGACTTGGTCTTGGTGGAGGTTTGGTTGGTCGACCAAAAGGTGTAGGAAAATTGGGCTATCAGAAACGGCAGAAAATGACAGAATTTGGAAGAAAAAGAGGTCCAAAAGCAAAGATGAGAGGCATATTTGGTGTTCCAGGTTTGGGTTTACAGGTAACATAGATTTTTTTAAATTATTCAACAATTGACACTTTTGCATGAGTATTAGGAGAACAAAATTATGTACAATTATTAATGATTTATTACTCGTTTTTTTATTAATGATTGAAACAAAATACAGTGCTTCTGCGATATTTTGAGGTTAGGTTCAGACTATTACAGTTGGTTCTCATCTAGTAACATTCTTTAATGCAGAAACAATATTTATAACACAGAAAATACCAAAAATACATATTTTGACCGCGAAATTTGCAAAATAGACATTGTTTGGCAATATTTTGAGGTTAGGTTGACAGTATTACAATGAGCACTTAGCTAATAACATATTCTATAATAAAGAAACAACCATTATAACATAGAAAATACAACAAAATTATATTGTAAATATAAAATTTGCAATAAAAAAAAAAGCGATTTATGATATTTAGTGGTTAGGTTGACAACATTAAGATTGGTACTCTCTATTGATCGTGAAAAGATTCAAGATTATTCATCCGTTTTTTGCCGACTATTATCAACTCACATCATATAACACGTGCGAATGCGCGGGATTTAGCACCATATGTACCAACTACTTATTCACGTGTCTTTCGAAATTAATTTTAATTAATGAGGTTCAAAATTGCGATAAATAAAATAAAATTCGTTTGCGTTGTCATTTCACTGTAACTACTAGAGTGAAAAAATTCACTCTATTAGAGTGAAATTTCACTCTAAAATCGGTTCGCTCATTTTTTAGAGTGAAATTTCACTCTACCGGGTTTAGCGTGTAAGTAGCGGGAGAAAAAGTAAAAAAACAAAATTTTGATAAATGAAGTTAATGTTTATTTTATTTAGTTTCATTGGTATGGTGAACGACTCGCCGAATTCCCAATTTCCCATTCGCCTTGCATGCATAAAAAAATGCCAATTCATGCACTTACTAGAATAAATACGGTGTGTGTGGGGGGTAAAGGTTTTTCAATCTCGGATGATGGTTTGATAATTCGTGTACGTCTCGAGCGCCATCAGCGCCCTCGACTTCCACTCGTGCTCAATCATCATCCTCGCTTAGAAAAAGCCAATTTTCCCCCCTAGTTGCACAATGTACTATTAGTGTCAATGATGAACCATTTTCTAAGTCATTTATGCATTTTTGAAAATCATGCAAAGTCCCAAATAATGACGTGATCAAATTTATGTGTTAGCGATCAAATAAAAAAGTTATTGAGGGTAAACGGTGAATACGTATTTCTGTTCATGCGCGCTGAGAGCTAAGTCAACGAATTAGCGCTATTTTTTACGTATTGACATAATTATTTTTGGTTATAAATGTTCAGAAGTAGTTGACTATGCTTCAGAATGAAATTTAAATAAGATACTTGAACTAAAATTAAAAACGAAAAAGAAACCCTTCACGTGGGGGTCTTACGATACGGTAGTTTCTCTTTCTTTTTTTCTTAAACACGTTGGAAGGATCTAAAATTGTAAATTTTGTTTGTCTTGGATGTAGTTTTCAGACAAAATTATGTAGATTATGTAGATAAGTAATGGAGATGATGTTGTTAAAAGTGTTGAATAAAACATTGAAAATTTCTATAAGTCTGATTGTACACAATGCTTAGAATCAGCTATTTATTCGTTTACTGTACATGCAATATAATCAATAACTGAGCAGCCTGGGCAAAACAGTAATCTCGGACATTTTTCATTTATGTGATGATTTTAATTTTTTGTTAATCATAGAAAATACAAGTTATTTCGAAAGTTGGAATAGAAATATATATTGTAAATGAAATGCAATTGAGGGATTTCGAAAGAAATAGGTTGTTTGAATAGGTGTTTTGTATTATTTGTGTACGACAGAGGCCGATGTCAGACTCAATGTCAAAAGAAGAGGAGCCGGGTGTGGAGAATAGACTGATCCTGTGCTCGGCAGGGGACAAGTTCGTGCTGTCGCAGGACATATGCGTGATGTGCGGGGCAATCGGAACGGATCAGGAAGGCTGTCTGATAGCGTGCGCCCAGTGCGGCCAGTGCTACCACCCGTACTGCGCGAACGTCAAGGTGACGAAGGTGATCCTGCAGAAGGGCTGGCGGTGCCTGGACTGCACCGTGTGCGAGGGCTGCGGCGAGCGCAACGACGAGGGCCGGCTCATCCTCTGCGACGACTGCGACATCAGCTACCACACGTACTGCATGGAGCCGCCGCTCGAGTGCGTGCCCCAGGGCACCTGGAAGTGCAAGTGGTGCGCCCAGTGCCAGACCTGCGGCGCCAACGACCCGGGCTTCAACAGCAGCTGGCAGAAGAGCTACACGCAGTGCGGGCCCTGCGCCTCGCACACCGTCTGCGCCGCCTGCACCGAGCCCTACCAGGAGGCCGACCTCATAATCCAGTGCGTGCAGTGCGAGCGCTGGCTGCACTGCCTCTGCGACGCCATCAAGACCGAGGCCGAGGCCGAGCGCTGCGCCGACGAGGGCTACAACTGCCTGCTCTGCCGGCCCCGGGACGTGCCTCCCCCCCACCTCTACTTTGCCTCCAGGGCCGTCCTGCCTCTCAAGCCAGCCCCTCCGACGCCTCCGCCTCCTCTTCTGGCCCCCGAGAGCCCCCCGCCTCCGCCTCCTCCTCCGCCTCCTCCTCCTCCTCCTCCGCCTCCTCCCCCCCTCGTCGCGGCCCTTCCTCCCGCCCCCCTCGAGCTCGACAAGCTGCTCGAGGCCAGCCAGCAGCACCAGCAGCACCAGCAGCACCAGCAGCACCAGCAGCAGCAGCACTACCTCGTCGAGGGCATCCTCCTCTCGGAGGCGGGCATGAGCCACATCAAGTCGCTCATGTCGGAGCACCAGATCACCCGCAAGAAGCGCAGGAAGCTGGCGGCCGTCGTCGACAAGGAGGCCGACATCATGGCCACCATAGAGTCGGTCGTGTCGGGCGGCGTTCCCGGCAGTCTGGCTCCCGGGCCGGCGGCCCCGGCGCTGCCCGCCGCCGACCTCGAGGACCTGGCCAAGGAGGAGCCGGCCGCCGGACAAGCGGCGGTCTACAAGGAGGGCATGGTCTGGGAGCACCAGCACCAGCCGCCGCCCGAGGGCTTCAGCATCTACACGACCGAGAACGGCGTCTCGGTCCTGAGGCGCAAGCGCCAGCGCAACCTCCAGAAGCTCGGCATCGGGGGCTTCCTCGTCCGGCTGAGGGGCACGCGCAAGGACAAGGACGAGGAGCCGGAGCCGGCCGAGAGCGGCCCGCTCTGCGAGGACAAGCCGCGCAGGAAGCCCCAGCGCCGCAAGCCAAAGACCAAGCTCGCCGAGTGCTTCCCCCAGTACATGCAGGAGGCCTTCTTCGGCCGGGACCTCATGGACACGAGCAAGGACAGGGAGCTCGAGTGCAGCAGCAGCAGCGACGAGGAGGCCGGCACCACCGCCGCCACCACCGACGCCAAGCCCGGCGGCAAGCCGCCCGACACGATTCACCTCTCGGGGGACGAGCTCAGGGCCGTGGAGCAGCTCAAGAGCAAGCAGCCGGAGCAGCCGGAGCCGCCGGAGCAGCCGGAGCAGACGGAGCAGACGGAGCAGGCCCGGCCCCTGCAGCAGACCATCAAGGAGGAGGCCAGCGACACCGAGCCGCTCGACGACATCCTGCCCATGTCGAGCGACCTGCTCGACAGCGAGCTCGTCAACACCATCATGAACGAGCCCGACGACGACCTGGCCAAGGCGACCGAGGCCTGGGAGGAGCTCGACCAGCCGACCGACGCACCCAAGGACGAGCTGCCCGACATTCTCAGTCCCCACTTCAATCTCGAGTCCATGGTTCGCGACACCGGTACGTCGACCTGAGACCTATTAACACCGATCAACACCGATCAACACCGATCAACACCGATCAACACCGATTAACACCCCTTGTTTATCATTGCAGGACTCTCGAGCATGGCTAGCCAGGATGTCGAGGAGATATTCAAGGGAGTCCTTACGGATGAATCTCAGGAATCTCGAGAATCTTGCGGTTATTCGGCCCAAGCTCAAAACGCTCAAGCCTCCTCCACCAGCACTCCTTTGGTCTCTCCGTCTCCCCATGCAGGTTCGTTTGCCCTTCTTCACCCCTTACACCCTTTACACCTCGATCTTATCGAATACCTCACCTTTCAGCAAATCTACAATCGGTTAGTCTACCGCTAGGAAGGCCACACGCGCAACCACCCGCACAGCTGCCGCCTGTTGGCCAATCCAATCTCAATTCGCCAATGAGTTTTCCGCCCCCCTCGCCATATCATTCCGAATACAGCAAGTAAGATATCTACCCTTCAGATATAAAACAGGCGATTTTTCCTTCTTTCAAATGTTCAAAATTCATTGTTTTTCATTGTTTTTCATTGCTTTTCATTGCTTCTCATTGCTTCTCATTGCTTTTCATTGCAGCAGCCCCCAGTTCAGCCCTGCCTTTTCGGAACCTCCGAGTCCTTGGGTCAATCCCGAGGACGAAGCTGGCGCTCCGACGAGTGGAACAGCAGCTATTACTTATAACCAAAGAACTAGTATAAAAATGGAAACGGATGAAGCTTTAGGTAATGGGGCAACAACAGCCTCAGTGCTATATGCTAATATGAATCATCCAGAATGGAAAGCCGAATATCCAAGTAAATTTTCATTTTAATTTAAATATACATTTCATATGTCTATAAATTTTCGCGATGCGCAGCTTTTCACACTCTGTGCCTCGTTCTATTTTAGTCTGGTCAGAGCGCTACAAGCAAATTGTGAAGAAATGGCGAGCCTTACCCGGTGATAAGAAAGCTCCATATGTAAGCCAAGCTCGCGAGAATAGGGCAGCAATTCGTATGAAAAAGGCGCAACAGGTAATGATAATATTTTCCGTAACGATTAGCTTCGATAAGTTTTTTGTGTCCACATGAAAATATCTGGTGACATTGTTTTTCTACTTGATGAAATGCAGTCATACTCATTGTCGAGGGTGTCTTGTCGCTAACAAACAAATCAGACTAACAAATGGTCAAATGTTTAACATCATGTCTAATCTCGATTACTGGAAGGTGCGAGAAAGAAGGCTGGTATCTTTGTGTGTTACGACCTTTCAAATCAAATAATTGTTACACATGGTATGTGTGTGCGTGTGTGTCCATCTTTGTACTTGTTTTAATTGTTAGATAGAGAAGCCTATCATACCAATAGCACTCGATGACGTGATTGCACAATGGCTAACACGACTAACGTTAACTTGTTATCCGTTTTGCTCTGGAGGTAGAGAGAAAAAAGAAATGCAAAGACCAGCCAAAGTATAAGTATCTAAGAAATAATCCTGTTTTCTCGATCGAATATGATGTGTGACTCGTTACTCAGTAGAAGTGCAATCGGCATTTGAATGAGGAGAAAGAAGCGCCTTGATGCTGGAACGCGGTCGAACTAGTTGCTAGTCGCTAGTCGCTAGTGCGATCTGTATATAATCTGTTGGTCAATTTGAAATGAGGAAGGTAACTCTGCTCGTGCCTCGCTAAAGCTGGCTAGACTGTGTATGAATGTGCGTAAGGTGTAAGTGAAAGGAAATGAAAAGAAAAGAACAGATGTGTGAAGGTGTTGGTGGGCATTGACCCTAACAGATACCAAAGGAGTTGGCGGGTACGAAGCCGGTAACATCGGCAAGCTCAGCAGCAGCTGGTATCCTGCCGAAAGCGGCGAGCTCGGTGCCGCCGGTAGTGCTGATGGCGACGAGCCAAAAGCCCTCCGTCGGCCTGCTGGGCTCGTTGTCGGAGTCCAAGGACAAGCAGGCAGCAGCGCCACTGGACAAGCCGCTCCTGGAGAAGCCTGGGCCCCCGAATCCAGCGGCGGCAGCGGCGATCGTGGCCACGGCGGTAGCAGCGGCCCAGGCACAGGCACAGGCACATGCGGCCCAGGCAGCGGCCCAGGCAGCGGCAGCGGCGGCGGCCCAGGCAGCGGCAGCCTCGGCAGCGGCCCCTCAACTAGCGGAGGTGTGTGCGGTGCAGGGAGGACAGGCGCAGCGGCGGCTAACATCTCGCTCTCCAAGCTCTTCCCCCAATTCCACGCCACCCTCTTCTTCGCCCAGACCCTGCTCTACTCTCGCCCACAATAACATTCCTATCATCAACCCGCGAATAAGCGAGCTGGCAAGCGCTTCTTCATTCTCCTCCTCGCCAGCCTCATCGTCATCATCATCTTCTTCTTCTTCTTCTTCTTCTTCTTCATCCTCATCGTCATCCTCATCCTCATCTTCGTCATCCTCATCCTCATCTTCTTCTTCTTCTTCTTCTTCTTCTTCTTCTTCGTCTTCTTCTTCTTCTACTTCATCCTCCTCTTGTACTTCTTCTTCTTCCACCTCTTCCGTCTCTTCCACTTCTTCTTGTTGCGACACAGTGTTGGGTGCCGGTGAAGGCCATCGTCACGAGACGCCATCACCGCTACCTCATTCACAGCCACAATCACTGTCAATTCCACAGTCACAGTCACAGCCACAGCCACAGCCACAGTCACAGTCACAGTTACAAACACTAGCACAAGCAGCTCTTCGAACTCAATCGGCGGCACAGCCACAACCACAACCACAAGCAGAACCACAAGCACAGGCACAGGCACAGGCACAGGCACAGGCACAGGCACAGGCACAGGCACTAGCACAAGCACAAGCACAATCAATGAGTAGCGCCAGTAACATTAGCCAGCAGGTCTCCCCGAGCGCTTCGGCGGTGGCAACTGCTGCTCCTGCTCGACAATTCTCCTCGGTAGACCACCAAATTAGAGTGCTCACTCCGTCCGAAATAATGCGCACCCTCCCCTCCCTCTGCCAGGAGCACTACGATCCGCCACCCACTGCAATTATTCACACTGTACCTGTACAGTCCCCGGTTATGGTGAGCCACCTTCACTGTGCCTCTAGTGTCTTGCCTTTTATTATCATTATTATTATTATTATTATTATTATTATTATTATTATTATTACTACTACTACGTCTTATTTTATTATTATTGCCACCTGCATTCTTATTACATACTGTTTTTCGTATGTCACCTTATTTATATTATTTCAATCTTTCTTTTCATTTTCACTTTTTATGTGTACTACAGACTGTGTTTATGCGACGATAGTTTCTCAACTTCTTTACCTAGATATTCAATCAGAGCTTTCAAATGGATACCTATATGTACCGTTGCTGTTCTGTTTTCTAGAGTTAGAGCGCTCTCTTTCTTAATTTACTTCTAACATAGTAGTGCATATCTAGTGCATAGCTAGTGCATTTGGACAAATTTTTCAAATCAAAGTAAGCGCTTTAACTCCATAATTTTATGTAAAAACTTTGTGGTCACTGCATGATTACATTTTTTATGATTTTATTACATAAACATAGAGATATTTCAATCAAGCTAGCCTTGATTATCTAGCTTGATATTTTTAAAACTCGTGTTTATAATATTCCAAATATAACTTTGCTTTTTGTATTCAACAATATAGGAAACATATTTAGAATGCTCGTATTACACTCCTTGCCTATGAATTAAACTTGAAAAATGGACGTGTTTTCTATTATTATTTTTTGGTCAATAATTCATTCGAAACTGTTATTATGTACTTAACGTGCCCCGATCCTTACATATTTTATTTCCTACCGAAATCTTTCTCAATCTTTTTTTTTACTATGGCATGTTGAAAACGTTCGAAAAAATCAAGTTTCTCCAACAGTTCCAACTTCATTCATAAAATCCTAAAACTCCTTCAGACAATCCTTTTCTATATCAGTTCATTCTATTGCAATAATTTTAATTGGTGGATATGGTTATTCTAACTTGTATTGTAGTTTTTTTGATTTATTAAATCGGATGCAAACATTTTTACTACTTTTTATCTTATAATCAAAGTGTATGTGGTGTGTGTGTGAGTAGTTTGTTTGGATGCGTATTCAAATGCTTTATTCTCTTTTGTTCTGTTCTGCTCAGTAAAAACAACTTTTCCGTTTCCATAGTCATTGAGAAAAATATTCGACAAACAACCCAAATTTCAAGTATTCTCTGTATTTTATAATTTAAATCTACTTACTAACAACATTTATACATTATCTACTTTTTTACTAAATAAACGATCAATTTCCTTTTATGTATAAAATATCTTTAATAGGTGCACAGTAACACTATATTATGAACTATCTTCTCTCGTTAAGATTTTAAAGGTAGTTACGAAAAGATGAACAAAATAAGATAGTAATTATTTATGGTAGTTAAATTTAGAAATTCTATTAACATCTGCGATAAAGATATCCTTCGTTCAGTATAGGTTGAAAGGATAATTTTGGCAATTAGATCTTACAATTAGTAATCGTGCTGGTACATGATAATTAATCATATGTACTAACAATGCTTGGTGAAATGTTATAATTTTTAATAACTTTATAAAAATAGAAAAGATACATATAAAAAAATGCAGAGTAAACTCTAAAGGATTTGTGAGAAAATTTTTTTACAATATTTGAATAGTCATCCTGTTCTTAACGTCGGTATACCATTATGAAAAGCTAATTAACAGAGATTATATGAGAAAAAAATACATATATTAAAAGAAAACAATGTTATTAAACATAATACTAATACATTAGAGATTTTAAATGGAATTAAAGAATTTATATTATCTTTAAGTCAATTGCATGTATGGTTAATCTCAGAGCTTCTATATATGATAAAATTTATATATTTTAAAAATAAAATTGTGTTTCTGTTTCTGGATGGTGGCTGGTCATTACTCATATTATGATGCACTAAATAATTTATTTTTCTTTTGGTTTTATTTAGCAATACGTTAACTGCTGCCTTCTGTAATCGTTGCGACTTAATGTGTAATAAATTGGCTGATTTTTTAAGAAAGCCTAACGTTTTTTGTTCGTGTTATAAGGAAATATAAACATTGCATTTTCCACCAGATTTCAATGAGATTATTTAGCATATTTTTTAAAGTCATAACAAATTTGATATTTTATGGGGATTCTATACTGAAGATGCAGTGTTTAATATATTTGAATCAAATTAAATTATAACTGAAAATTTTTTGACAGGAACAAGATAAGCTTGCTAATAGAGATCGATCAAATAGAGAAGCAGAACAAGAACGTCAATGGAAACAGTTACAAGCTATGCGACAACAACAAGCACAGATGCAGCAACAAGTCATTCACGATCAGCGCGCACATGGTACGTACACTATTTATGACAGTTGCCAACGAAATATTAATACCATCATAAAAAGATACTTAAAAAGTCTTTTTTTTAACCTTACCAAGTCTCTTAAATAAAAATTCGTACGTTGTAAATATGTGATAATTATTGATCGTCACAAGCCAAAGTTTTTTATTATTGCGAATGAAGATTCAAAGAAATATTCAAAAAATGGCTCTATAGTCTACATATGTATAGATGTTTGAAATGACGAACACCACCTTAGTAAACAAATAACATTTTTTTCAAAAAGTTTTTAGTATCGTACACTTTTTATCACAAACAATATTTGTAAATTTTCTTGTATTTTATGTATGACGGTTTAATATTTTTGTTAAGACTTTTACTTGTAATGAAGAGTCTTTCTCTCCAAAGCAAGTATGTAACTGATTTGGACAGAATGTAAATATCTAAAGTAAAAATACCTATTTGATTCGTCCCAGGCCTGTCCACAGGATTCATCAGTAAGGCTATGTAGATAGACCCTGCCTGATACGCATACAAACAAAATTTAAAAAAAGAAAAAATTCAAAAGTATTTAACGCCTAAGCTACTGGTGGGGTCTGTGAGATACCACTCAAAATTCAATTAGCGATGACTTTAGTAATATCATATTTTACCCATTTAACCTTTATGTAAATATCATTATAGTTATTGTGTAAAAGTTTGGTGCTATAAAATTAATTAGTTAAAAAAGTTATAAACATTTTAAGCTTGAGAAAAACTAAAATAAAACGGATAAAAATGGAAAAAAAAAATTTTCTGAAAATTGGTTCTTTTCAAAGATTGATATGTATAAGGGTGATTGCCAAAAAGTTGGCTCTTTTTAAAAGTATGATTTTCAAAAATATAAAATTTTTGAAATCGAAAATAAAAAATATGATGTATTAATCATATAAATAAAGAAAATTAAAATGGGCGAAATCAAAAAATACTTTTATGTAGGTAGTTGAAAAAAATATTACAATGTTGAAAGTGTCTTATAACCAATTCATTTAAATTACGAATTAATAGAGTATAACTTTCATTTAATATTGTTTAATATGTATTACCTTACTTGAAGTATCTCTTGACTAGCACAAATTAAAAATTGCATCAGTTATTACAGAATATGAGCAGTTATGATCTACGCTTAAATAGGTTTAAATGTTGTTTATTTACCTATTTGTCATATTCGATGCTAGCACCTTCGATTGTTTTAGTATATTTAACGTAATCGTTGTACGGACAAGACATTTGTACCGTACATATTTTTTTAGTAGTTTATTTAAATGCACCAGATGCATGTGAAATTAAGAAAAAAATAATTCCTCTATGTTTTTAAACGACAAGATCTATTTAAATAATTATTTTTCAAACTGAATACTCATTTAAAGAATATTTCGCAAGACGGACAAGATGTGTAATAAAGGTACGGTAGTAGAAGTGTAACATTAACTAATTATTTGTAGAAAACAATACTAATAAATAAGTATATGTGAACTTCTTTTACAAAATGTACATAAGAGTTACAAGTAGGAATCGGTATCATTTTAATTTGTGAATTTGTTAATACAACTTTATTTGAATAAAGCTCTTGAGACAGACAAGACATCAAAACCGGGGGACACATTTCGATACGCCTATACATAAAGAAAATACATGCATTAAAAGGTCGCCCATCATTTTTTGATTAACTAAGACTTACATTAACCCTCTGTGTAATTTTTTTGTTTGTTAAAATTTAGTGTATAACTAAATTTTTTTGGTATATTCGTATGAAATTAAGGCTTCAGACATTCTGAAAATTTTGCAGATTGTTTCTTACGATAGTCCGGTTGCAGTACTATTTTTTTTTTAAATTCATATAATGCCCTATTACCTTGTAAAACAGGAGGGAAAAGAATTGTTCTACTTTTTGACAATCACCCATAAAGAAGATTAATAAAACTTCAATGAGATTTTTATACACATTATTTATTTTATTAATTTTATATTACTATCTTTTTAAGTGCTTAAGGACTTTAAACAAATACTCTTTAAACCTCTTTAAACAAATAATTTCATATAGTACGTCAAATTACATTTTTTAATACTTTTGCTGCTAAAAATGTATAAGGATTTCCTTTCCCACAGTGCTATGCCATTTTTTATTGTATTTTTAATTAGTGTTTATTACGATTCTAATGCCTGGAAAAATATCTTTCATATATGACCATATATAGTCATATATAGCTATATATCAATTTTGCGTCTATATGGACATATATGGCTATATAAGATCATGTATTAACATACCAAGGCCATATGTGGTTATATATGGAATTTTATTTGCAATTATGATGCATCCATATATAGTCATATAAAATCATATATGGTTATATATGATCGTATCATTATAGGCTATATATATATGATTATATATGGGTATATATGATTATATACAGAGTTTTATTTGTAACTTAAGGTAAACCCATATATGCCTATATATGCCCATATATGGTCATATATGGATGCATAAAATAAATTTTTTTAGAGTAATAGTTATTAAAAAAAATATTTTTAAAATAAAAATATCAAAGCTTAAAACGTCAGTTTGAGTGTTATCATCCGCATGATACATTCAAAATTGGGCACTAGAGCTATCCGATGTCCAGTTTTTCAAGCTTTATTAGCAAAACTGAAATCAGAAATTCATGTAAGTCATGTATGTCCATATAGACGCAAAATTAATATATGATGGCCATATATGGAACATTTTTTCTCAAAATCCATAAAATAAGAAAAGTGTTGCCTAAACTCATAAATGTATATTTTTATGTTATAAATACCACAAAAATAGTCAAATCTGTAAAATATTTACGAGCCATATATGTGTTGTGTAGCACTAGGGAAAAGAAATTCACGAACCATTTCTAGTACGTGTGGCCGCGCAAGTGTTAACAAAATGTTACTTCGATCTGTTAATTAGTGTTCTCTTTTATTAAGATTTTTGTATAAAACAAATATACTGTATATACATCAATATTAGCGAAATAGGCATGGGTTCCGACAGACGCTACCTTGCTAGTTACGTGACCAAATTTATCCACGGTAGCTAAGGGTTAAAATCTTTCTCCATACCTACAATGACGAATATAAATTTAAAAAACTAATTATCTGAAAAAAAACTTATAATATTAATATTGATTTTTACGCGTGCTTTAAAATTCGACACTGAGCAGTCAAAGAGAATCATTAAGCCGACGTTTCAGATGGCACAATATATAATAACGTCATTGAAATTGAAAAAAAGAACAATAAATAAATTTAGAGAAACTTTAATTGTTTTATTTTTTATCGATTTCAATGTTGTAATTACTATACGTATGTGATGCTGCACCAAGTGATTCGTTAACTTAATTTTTAAATGACAAAATAATACTTTATTTATTTATCTATAAGGGGCGAGCCCCTTATAACTTTGGCATAATTTTAGGGTTGTCAGCAATACTTGATTAATTACTTAATACTTTTAAGCCTTAATAGTTGATTAAGTTAAAAGATTATATTGATATTTTGTATATTGTTACAGCAATCGCAAGAGTTCATCGACAACTTTCAGAAGATGGTACTTGTATATTAAGTAACGAAATTCCAACTACTATGACTACGTCGTTAACTTCTGGAGGCCAAGTACGATATACATGCTTAGTATCATTAAACTATTCTGTCTGTTAAAACGGAAAAAGTTTATTATTGATAATGTCGATTGTAATAAGAAGTGTGTTACTTGTAGGAGGGGAGTCCACTGGGCACCGTAGCACAAGCTCAGTTAGGCTCTCGTAGCCAGTTTGCTGCACCGGCAGTAAAGGTTAACCGAGGAATCGCGCCGCCGAACCAGCATCCAAATATGCCTGGTCGGCAGCAGCAGCATCAGTCTCAACAACAGGCACAGCCACAGGCACAGGCACAGCCACAGCAGCAGCAGCAGCAGCAGCAGCAAACAGTTGGGCAAAGTAGACCGATGCCTGGGGTCGCAAGAGCCAACTTCAGCCAGCAGCAGCAGCAGCAGCAGCAGCAGCAGCCTCCTTCCCCTTTTTCCCCCCAAGCTCCTCAATCCCCTCATGATTTTCCCCGATCTCCGGCTTC
Organism: Gastracanthus pulcherrimus; assembly: GCA_949152435.1. NCBI lineage: Eukaryota > Metazoa > Arthropoda > Insecta > Hymenoptera > Pteromalidae > Gastracanthus > Gastracanthus pulcherrimus. Next base: position 1,094,901 of record OX424573.1, on the reverse strand, counting down.
GCAGCAGCAGCCCGATCATTTTCAGCGCTTCGAAAATGCCGAGGGTTTCAGCCAGGCCAGGTCCACGCCGTCCTACAGCAGCTCGCCACGCAGCGACGTATTCCCGCAGCCGCCCGGCACTCCGAGGCCTATCTTTAGTACGCCCACGGCTCGCCAAACAAGCCACGTTTATGCTCCGTCGCGCACCCCCGAGTCTTACCCCTCACCGCAGCCCCAGCCCCAAACCCAAGCACAACCGCAATCACAGCAACAGCCGCAGCCGCAGCCGCAGCCGCAGCAGCAGCTACACACACAGACACAGACACCTTCCAGTCCGGCCCAGCCGAGCTACCTGTCGCCGAGACCCGAGCAACGAACGGCCGACGAGCTTTTCGGACAGCAGCAGCCCGAGGTTAACCGACAGCTAAGAGACCTTCTTCAGCGGCAGCAACAATTCAACAAGGACGCTAAGCCTCTCAGCCAAGCCTGGAGCCCAGGTTAATTATCACCCATTGCCTGCTTACTAATTACTCTTACTGATCCATTCCAGTAATCGGCACATTGACCTTTGCTCACAGATGCTCAGGCTGGCCACACTGAAGCACCCCAACAACAGCAGCAGCAGCAGCAGCAGCAGCAGCAGCAGCAGCAGCAGTACAACGCTCCTAGCCAAGTGCATGCGCAGCAGCAAGCGTCCAGCAGCCCAGTCGAAGGTACCTTCAGGCAGCCACTTCCTCCAGGTGCAGCTAGGCCTCGCATGCCCCTGCAGCCCAACGCGTTACTGCGCAATCCTACTGGCTTGGCGCCGAAGCATCCCTCTCTCGCCAACATTGACGCTGCTAGATTACAAGGAATGGACCCAAGAACGAGAATTCTTCTCCAAAGACCACCTATTCCTCCTAGCATTCCTCAACAGTTTCAAAATAATCAAATTATGCAGCAACGTATGCCCGGCCCAAGAACACAATTAACAGAAGTCAATTATGAAGTTTTGCAACGATTTCCTGGTATGTCTCCAACTCAACAATCTTAATCTTTCAATACTGACCTCATATTTAGTCACATAACTAGCGACCTGGTCTCTGTCAGACCTAAGGCTAATATGTATTTATTTATTTATTTAATTATTTACGACTTAACTATAATAGCCACTTTATTGACCTGCAAAGTGGGACTAAAGTAGCTTTTTATTCCCTCATATATATTACTCCCACATTTGCGGGAATAAGGTACTTTATTTTCGCAAATACGGGAGTAATGTACTATTAAAAATTCAAAAAATTTTAAAAATTTTGAAAGTTTTAAAAGTTTTGAAAAATTTTGAACATTGAAGGTACCCTAAAAAATTATTGGAATAAAAAGCACAGACACTAATTGTCTTTTTACGGGACACTCCTACACCTGTGTGTGATACTGTTTGATCCTAAAGTGCTCAAAGTTATACCTAAAATCAAAACTAAAGACCCCTAACCTCAAATATACAAACAAGCAACTATTTGCTATTTAATGTATATTTTAAAATTTAATAAAGAAGTTACTTTATAATAAAATGGCTAGCAAGGAAATGTTGACATGACACTTGATCTTTCTTAGAGAGTGTCGGAGGTCCGGAAAACGATATTTGCTGAAACTTTGAGAGATGTTTACTGACACCTAAAAATGATGTGTAGCACCTCTAGTTTTTTCCAATGGGCCCTTATTCTCGAGATACCAACCAATTGATCTCAATTGTGCGCAATTTTAGTAAAGAATGGTGCCTGTACTTCGGTTCATAACTCTTCAAGTTTTTATGCTAGAAAAAATTACCCAAACGTAACTAAACGTAGACAAAAGGAGCTTTAATTTCATCTTTATATCGTAAAAAACTATTAATGTGTGACAAAGTTATTTACTTTCAAAAAACGTGATGAAAAAAGCAGCTAAATTCAAGGGTTTTAACTCTTTCTATTACAGTGATTTTTAGTGCTAATTTCATGGTATTATTTGAAAGTTAATAACTTTGGCTCAGAGTAATATTTTTTATAGCACTGTGTAGTGTGTGACCTAAACCCGCACTTAGGCCACGCTTATCCGTGACCTAAGTGGCTCTTTATTACACAGTGTAGTAATGAATTCATATAGGCCACAGATCCGTAGTATCCTATAATAAAGACTAAAAACACTCAAAATAAACGTTTTCGTTTATAATAATAGAAAGAAGAAGTAGTAAAGACGGTAAATACGCATGCCAAGTATTAGAGAATAATTATAAATCCTTAAAATAATGCTTCAAATTAAGAGGTTAGTTCAACTGATTGTATATGACAATTTGGCGCGTTTTTTGAATATTCAATCTGGAATTCAATTTAAAATTCAGTATTAATTTTTTTTTCATTATTAATATTATAAATTTATTAAAATTTAATTTAAATAATTTCAAGATAGGGTAAATAAATATATTCAAATTAACTGTTAACAATAAACATTTATTATTTTTTCAAAAAACAAAATATCTTAATTATATAAGGTTCTATTGAAACAATGTATAAAGGTTGACATTGATTATTAATTAACTAATGAATTTGAGTTGAATTTTGGATTATATTTTTATTGTTGTTCGTGCCCCCGCACCCTACACCCTTCCCTATGTCGATGGCGGGTTTATGTCACTCGTGCTACAAAATAGTATACGATACTCGTGACCTAAGTGGCCATAATTGCACGGCGCGACGACACGGCTAACTACGCGCCGTGCAATTATGGGCCACATAGATCACATGTATCGTAATATACTATTACGAAACAAAGATGAAATTATAGATCTTTTTGTCTACTTTTAGTTATGTTTAGGTAATTTTTTCTATCATAAGAACTTGAAGAGCTATGATCAGAAGTTGAGACACCAATTTTTACTAAAATAGCGCACAATTGAGATCAATTGGATTTTTTAATGATTTTTTGTATATCATATTCTGATAGATTATAGCATTCTTTCTTTCTAAACTTTTCGAATTTTTGCAATACAACCAAAATGAAAAAAGATACAGCGCTTCGAAAATCCTCGTGACGTTATTGTTCATACGCGGCGCCTTTGAAATCGCATGAATCGTGATGTCATGCAGAAACTTTCGATAGCTATAACTCTTGTAAATCTCGTTGATTTTGCAAAATTTTAAAAAGATTGGGGGTCGGCTCAAGTTCTCTATCGAAATCATTGATACCGCGAAGAAAAAAGATTTATGAAACAACTCAATTGGTTGATATATTGAGAATAAGGGCCCATTGGAAAAAACTAAAGATGCTACAATTAATTTTTAGTTGTCAGAAAACACCTCTCAAAGTTTGAGCAAATATTCGTTTTCCAAACCTCCGACACTCTCGTAGTAAGTATAATTTTGAGCGCTGACAACAGCACCCCCAGTGAGGCTTGGACATCCCAATATGGGAGCTCAACTAAATTCCCGTATCACACAGAGACATGCCCTGTGACGTGGGGAATGATTTGTTTGCCGAGCAGGAAATTCAAACTTGGGCATCTTTTACTTCCACGAATAGCTCCTATATTTTCTTCCCCTATCTGCGGAATCGTCATTGTCGGGACCAGCGCTGCTTAACCTGAATGACCGCTCGCTCGAGCAACCACGCACCCCGACAATGAAGCAGCTTTTGAAAGCAAACTATTTTTTGCAAAGAAAATATGCTTATGTCATATTTCCATTTTCATCTTTTCTATTTTTTCGTGCTTGAGTTATTTATAATTTTTTTTTATTTTACATCAAACTTCACACAATAATCGAAAAGGACTAGAAATACGATATTTACAACGTTATATATGAAATTTGAGTTGGGTCTTACAGAGGACAGGTCGGTAGTATAGATTGGTACGTATTCGACCGCAAAATAATATCGGATACTTTTTTCTTTCTTCACGAAATACGTCATAAATCTGAAATATAATATGATATTTTATATGACATATTTGGAAATCGTTCCTTAGGAAGGGAGAGAGATTGAACGCAAAGACGAGAAGTCGTGTAGATGGTCTTTATTGTGTCTTTACAGCGGTCGCAGAGCGGGCTTGGTCGTAGCGTGAACAAAATTTTTTCATATTTTTTATAAAAGTCCAAAAAGGATCCGAAAAGAGTATCCGTCTCCGTGTTAAAAGTTACCAACTCGGCGTCCACTTGTAAAAGGTACCATTTCGTGGGTCAAGAATTTTAATACAATTTTCAGTTAGCACTTCTCCTGAAACCTTTTCCAAGCGGACGCCGTGTTGGTACCTTTTCCAAGCGGACGCCGAGTTGGTACCTTTTTCAAGCGGACGCTGAGTTGGTACCTTTTCCAACCGAACACCGAGTTTGTACGGTTGCCAACTAGACGCCAAGTTTGTATCGTTTTACACGGAGCCGACGATGTATGATCTATAATGTCATATACGATATCAAGAAATTATTATTTTTCAGTTTTGTGACATAACTCGAGAAAAAGCAAAAAAGTATCCGAAATTATTTTGTGGTCGAATACTTGCCAATGTATGGTCGATAGTAAAGGATTAATGAAACCGGAGTTTCTGTAGAAATTTAATTATTTAATAACAACTTTGACAGATGCAAATCAAGGACAAAATCTGGCTCAGAGAATCGTACGAGCAAGTCAGAATACGGTAAATCAAGGAGTTCGAATGATAAGTACAGGGGGGATGGTGAGGCCACCTATTCTACCAACAGTTAGTGAAGCTAACGTAACAATGTCAGAGACTTCTGAGATACCGGACAATGTAACTGCGGAATTGGAAAAGCTTGAGCAAGAAGGGGCGCCCATGGTAGAGGTCGAAAATGTAAGTGCAATATTAGGGGATCTAGCCGATGACGACGATGAACTGTTAGGTGAGTGCACGATACTGAGCGAAGTACTTTGATAATTTTAAATAAAATAATGATAAATTACTTGCTGCATTGCATTATTTACAGCTGAGATGGGTGCTGATTTTAATATTCTTGAGTACGCCGATCCTGAGCTAGATCAGTTAACAGGAGGTGAAAAAACAAATATTCTCGACTTGGATCTGGAACAAGATGAAGTTGAGACAAAGGAGGAAAAACAGCAGCAGCAGCAGCATCAGCAGCAGCATCAGCAGCAGCATCAGCAGCAGCATCAGCAGCAGCATCAGCAGCAGCAGCAGCAGCAGCAGCAGCAGCAGCAGCATCAGCAGCAACAGTCACAACAAAAGAAGGAGACGAAAAAAGAAGAAGAGCATAAATCAAAAAATCTTGGTGAATCGAGCCGGATGGAGAGTCCTGAGATGAATGCGGCAAGCACTGCGATGCAAAGTTCGACTGGCACATCCAACGTTTTGACACAAGCTGCAAGTATGGTACCGACAGGTCAGCAGGTTGCGCAGCCACAATCTGCAGCTGTTGCTACTGTTGCTGCTGCTGCCGCCGCTGCTGCCACGATGCCCCAAGCTCACCCACAGGCTGCCGCTGTGCAGCAGCAAATGCATCAGCACGTGCAGCAAGCTGCGGCCATGGGACGACCCATGCCACCTGGAACGAGATTACTTTCTCCCGATGGGGCTATAGGCGTCGTTACATCAACCAATTCTGTTACTGTCAGTTACCCCTCTACTTTCCCGGGTCACCCCCAGCGAATCCCACAACAGCACTTGCAAGGTAATTCTACTTACAATCAAACTACCAATATATGCAATGAACGCATAGTCATTTGAACATGCTAATAACGTCGCACCTATGTAGTGGTATTTCTGTAGATGCTTTAATAACCTGTAACTTGTTTGCATTTTAATTTTTTGAAAAAATTCACTTCCTTTCTTTATCCAATTAAGCATTGTTTCATTAAAATTAAGTATTTTATTTTATTTTATTTTATTTTATTTTATTCTATTCTATTTAGCTCAACAACATCAGCGCATGGGAATGAGAGTTGCAGGAGTTACAAATGTTGCAGGGCGGGTCGTATCTGTTGGACATATGATTGGCCCGAGACTGCCATTAGCGCCACCTCCACCACCACCGCCTTATCCAGGACCTCCGCCACCTTATCCAGGACCTTTACAGGTACAACGTTCATTATTCTGCTGATGTGGTACTTTTTTTGAATTCATTAATTGCTTTGTCAAATTTTTAATATATACTATTGACTTGAAATTTCAATTGATACGTTACGTTCGTGACTTTGCGAAACACTTTTACAGCTTATAACATTAACTACGTGCTATAGCAAAATTTCTTATTCTGTCTTTGGACTCTGAGTGTTGGACATGCTCAATTGGTAATGATTTTGCTGTTTCGAATTAAATCTGCAAATGTCAAATATCGAGTCAGAAATCAAAAATCAGAAATATATAAATTTAATTAACAATTCGCATGTTCAAATGAAAGTGTCCCACCTGGCGGTCGAGCTAGGTACTGTTCAAAGTTATAATCTAAACAAATAACCCTTTTCTTAAAATAAAAACTTTATAAGACGTAAAAAGGAGTTGAAATGTGCAATAAAAAGGGTATAAAAATCGATGAAAAGAAATGTGAAAATTTTAAAGAAGTAGATGACGTGAGTTTGGTATAACTTTGAAGGCTTGTTTTAGCGCCATCTAATGGAACCTGAACATGCGAATAAATTGCTAGCTTTAATTGATAAAAGGAAAAAAGGTTGAAAAAGACTGGCTAAGCGGAGTTTGCATTGTCATCAGTAAGCAAAGACGAATGAAATATAGAATATAAGTTAGTGCCAACTGGTGGCAAATGGTGTTTTGGTCTGGGTGTATGCAATGCGTTGGTGTTGGTGCATGTCTAGATGGGGCTATGCCCGGGTGATCGGGGTTTGCCGCGACTCCCTATGCACATGGGGCATCCCGTGTCTGTGGCGGGATCACCGATGACCCCTATGGTTCATACGGGTGCGCCGTCAATGACACCCCATCCTCACCGAAGGCCCTTGCTTCTGCAGGTGAGCAAATTCTGGGGTATATTATAGGCATTCATAGACATTAATTACATTGCATTGCATTTTATTTCATTTCCTTTCCTTTCATTCCATTTGATTGATATTTCATTTTATCACAGCATCCATTTACAGTACCTACATTATTGCTATCCTACTTTTATTACTTTTACGCATTGCAGTTCGTTAGATTTTAGGCAGATGAAGACATGTCAAATACTTTCCATCAATAGTTTTTGCATTTTTTTCTTTATATTGGAAAACAAAATCAATCAAATGTGCTTCATAGGATCAAAAGTCTCAATAACGGAAAGATTAGTTTTCAGCAAATTTTTGTTGCGATAGTGGCCCAGTTTTTTTAACGCTGGATATGTCGTCTCAAAATGTCTTATTAGTTTATTACTTTACATATTTGATTGACTTTGTTACGTGGTCCCCTGCATCCTTTCAATTTAGCTAAAAAGTTAGACCTTAACGGTCAGCAGTCATGTTCGCAGGAACAGCCATTACTTCTGGAGGAGTTATTGGAACAAGAGAAGCGAGAACAGGAAAAACAGCAGCAACAACAACAACAACAACAACAACAACAACAACAACAACAGCAACAGGCAGACACAACAACGTCAAGTGGCGCACTACTTAGCGACATTGAATTCGAACGACTACGTGCCGACGTATTGGGCTCGGCGCCACTATCTTCGCCACCTCAGAATATCGCTTCGGTGCCTGCTATTGTCAATACGACCAGACCAGTCTGTACGACCAGAATTCCAGCAGCTACTGTCACCCAGAATTGGCAACAGCAGCAACCTGTGATCGATCCTGGTAAACTTAACAATCTATTTGATTCTTACTTTTCCTTATATACAAAACATGTCATTTTCAGCACCTTAAACCTTATGTTTCACTTATGAAGTCTAAAAAATGACTTTTCTTTCACACGCAGCGAGGATTGCAACATTTAACATACCTCAATTGCCAGCACCACCGGTTCCCCCTGACAACATCGTCACAGAGCAAGATCGTCACGTACAACTTCAATACGAGCAGTGGTTGAACCATCAGCATCAGATTTTGACGCAGCAATTAAAATACTATGAAACGGAAGTTCAAAAACTACGGAAGGTTAGAAAAGTGAGTCATAGTTTTTGTGTGTGCCTGGCAGTAGTGTCTTGTCTAGTAAATGTTTTTTATTTCAATTTTATTTAGCTTCTTTTTATTAACAACAATATCAACAGCAACAAGGACAACAACAATAATAATAACTTGATACATCTTGACTTTATAACTTTTAATTATTGATTTTGTTGACAGTCTCTTAACAGCAAACAAAGACAGTGCCGGAAATCGGGGAACGAATTACCTGAAAATGATGCGGCTGAACTTGCAAGAATCTCAAGCGAACAGGCAATATTTCAAAAGCATTTAGATACTAGTCGTAAGCAGAGTCGACAGCACGGTATGCTCATCCAGGAGTATCGCAATAAGCAGCAGCAACAGCAGCAACAACAACAACAACAACAGCAACAGCAACAGCAAGCTCAGACGAGTGAGCCGTGTTCGCCGCTGATGTCGCCCTCGCAGCACTCGTCTCCGATGCACAGTCCAGCAGCGCTCATGTCCCAGAGTCCCGGGCCGGGGAGCGTGCCCTCGGCTGTGTTGCAGCACTCGCCCGCCGCGGTCAGCATGCTGCAGCACAGTCCGGGCAACTCGCAGTCCCAGAACAACTCGGGCACGATGTCGCCGCACAGTGGCCAGCTGCAGCAGCCCTCGCCGAGGATCGGCACGCCGGAGGAGAGTCCCTTCAGCCCAGGCCTCTGCCCGCCCAGCCAGCGCATGGCCTCTCCGCACTCGCAGCACTCCCAGCACCGGGCGGTCGCCGTCGCCAGACTGACCACCAGTCCCGGCACCTCCTCCTGCTCCTCCTCCTCCTCCTCCTCCTCGTCCGCGGCTGCCGTAGCCTCCTCCGCCGGCTTCGTGGCCCAGCGGTTCGTGCGCCCGGGCCCGGGGCCCGAGCCCCAGCGTCCGAGGCCACAGCTCTACGGGCAGCGCTCGCCCCTGGGTAGTCCTCAGCCCCAGTCTCAGCCCCAGCAGCAGCAGCAGCAGCAGCCGATGATGACGCAGCAGCAGCACCAGCAAATGCTTCAGCGCCAGCACGAGGTCGGCCTGCAGGCAGCCCAGCGTCAGCAGCAGCAGCAGCAGCAGCAGCAGCAGCAGCAACAGCAGCAAAAGGGGCCCACCTCGCCGATGCCAGCCTCTCCGAGCCCGCAGCTACAGCAAATGCAGCAAATGCAGCAAATGCAGCAGAACTACAGCCAGCCGCCGAGCTCCCCCCACCCGCGCAGTCCCATGCTCCAGCAGACGATGGGCTCGCCGATGCTGCAGCAGCAGCTCAGTCAGACCTCCCAGCCCGGCAGCCCGATGAGGCTGGCGGGCCAGTACCAGCCGCCCAGTCCGATGTCCAGGAGCCATCCCTCGACCTCGCCCATGCTGCATCACCACCAGCCGCCCAGCTCGCCCATGCCAGTCATGCCGAGCATGTCGGCCATGCCAGCCATGCAAGCCATGCCAGCCATGCCAGCCATGCCAGCCATGCCGCGCAGCCCGATGCCGATGCAGATGCAGCGAAGGCAGTCGACGGGCAACAGCCCGGCCATGCCCGACCGGCCGCAGAGCGTCGAGAATCCCGGCACCCCGAGGGCCTACCTGGCGGACCACCAGCAGCACCACCACCTACAGCTCAATCATCAGGAAGCACACGTTGAACAGAACAGAGCTGCTGCTGTTGCAGGCGGAGGAGGGGGGAACCCGCACAATCCGAATAATCCAATACCCCTGTCGCTGCCGCTGTTGTTCGGCAGGTATGGCTTCTTCAAGCTGGGCCTCAGGGGAGGCTCGCCCATGTGGTCATCCAAGCCCGAGTCGAGCAAGAGCAAAGCGCCGACCGAAGGACCACTGAACAACAGCTCGGAGGATAAGGCGAACGCCTCGAGCGCCGTGCACCGGAAGACTGGCATCTCCCAGTCGAAAATCAACTCGCTTGTCTGCGCGGATTACAACGACTTCGACGACGACTCGCATACGCCTCCGCAAACACCGCCTACGAGCCTCGAACCGAAGCCGGCCAGCTCCAACTCCAACTCCAACTCCAACTCCAACTCCAACTCGAACTCAAACTCGAACAACAGCCTCGTCGTCATGAGCTTGGCAAGTCCGAGCGATAAGCAAGAAGAAGTCTCTCTTCCCGACACGAGCGATTACGATGACGACAAAACCATCATCAACACCGAAGTCACCCTAAGCTCGACAGCTCAAAAGGACAACGACGACATACCAGTGATCGAGCAGTTCGGCGACCCCGACCTCGACGTCATATCGGGCAGCCTCGAAGCCGAGATGCAGGAGGAGTATGTGCTCTTTGAGTCCGACATGGTACTCTCGGTCGACAGCAATGACTCGCTAAGCAATGCACTAGTCAACGATAATAACCAAGGCCACGACTTGGTTCAAATCTTGGAAATTGAGCACCCAGAGCCACCCAATGAGGATGCCGGCTTCGAGGAGGAGCTCCTCTCCTCGCAAACTAATAGAAGCAAAAAAGCCTTACACCTGGACATCGTCAGAGCGGTGCCAGTCGGAAAGCGCTTGGTTGCGGTAGCCGATACACCCGACTCGCCGGATCAAGAGGATCTTCGTGTCGAGCCCTCTCCGAGCCTCTACATTCCTAACTCGCCAGATCAAGATCTCTTAGTCTCGCTCGACGAATCGGATATAGTAATCATAGATGCCGCTTCGAAATCGCCCGACAACGACAACGCATCCAAGATCTCCTGCGACGAAGAGAGCTCACAAACTACTACTCTGCTACTCGAAACAACGAAATTCAAAGACCAAGTGGCAGCTGCGCCTTCTACCGCTGATACCGCTTCCACGCACGTCAAACCATCATCGGCCCTTCTCGCTGAACAAACGAAAGATAACAATACAAAGTCCTACGCTTCCTTTTTATTCCAAGAGAAACTCTGTACAATTTCCTCCTCAAATTTGCACCAAATACCAAGTAGCACTAAACCAAGCGTAAGCGTAAGCTATTCTACTCTATCTACAAAATCAATCCCTACGTCTGATGCAATCGCAGCCATAGCCAAACCGCTTGTCAAGTCTGCACTGATAGCCTCCTCTACTACAAACATCATTAAAGAACTACTGATTAATACAACAATTGAAAATCAAAAACCAATTAGCACACTCTCGATTGTGTCAAGCGCTCAAACGGATGCTAAAATTGCCGCTAAACTCAACCAGAGCAGTCCAACAAGTATTGCTGCAAGCACTCTACAAATCGCGAATATTGTATCAAAATCTGAGCAAGCAATGACAAAATATAGTCACACTACTCACACAACCACTCTTCCGTCAAGCCAAGTATCTCAAACTTGGCTTGGCTTACCTGAAAAACTGATAAATCAACCTTCTGTAAGTTTAGCTGAAAAAGTAACTACCGTAAGCTCTACTCTGCCGAGTCAAATTCTCCAATCAAAAATCTCACTTGGCTCAAAGTCTAATGATCAAAGCAAAACCAATTCTGTGCAAATAAAATTGGATGTTCAACCTACTTTAGTTACGCTTGTCAATCCGAAGATCACTGATGAGGGATCGCCCAAGCAGGAGATTTTAATTGAAAAATCTACAGACACTAGTTTCATTGAAAATGAATCGAAAGAAGAAGACGAATTTATTACAAAAGATAAAAATGAAGACGAAATTAATACATCTTGTGCAGAAGTCAGTCCTAATACTGTAACATCTCGGAATGTTGGCGTCGCCGATGACAAGAAAATAGATATTTTAAATACTACTGATGAATTGGAAAGTATGTTGGAAGCTATTCACAATCCTGATGATGATGTAATTAATGGTAAAGAAAATTCTAGTAAAAATAAAACAGATGAGCGAACTTTGAAAAGAATGTCACCTGTTACCGACGATCTTTCTCTTGTAAATATTTTAGAAAATGACGTGGAAAGTGTAACGCAAAATGACGTTAAACAAGATGCATGCAACAAACAAGTAGTAAAAGTAAATAAGATTGATAAGGCCGATGATGAGCAGGAGAAAAACGAAAGCGAATCAAAAAATGCTAAGGTGAGTACTGCTAGCGAGAAGACGCAATTGCAATCAGTGGTCGAAGTTGAAAGCGAAAGTAATAAATTCTTGGTTGAATCGAGAATGCCGAAAGAGAAAAGTATAATGGAAGAATCATCGGACGACATTCTTGACATGTTGCAAAATATTATATCATCTAAGCCTGAAATGCAAGATGACAAGTCGGAAAAATCAAGCTTGATGTATCAACTGGAAGCTCCACTCGAAGCTCTTCCGTTGAATATTCTTCAAGATTCTTTGGCAGATCTTGAGCAGGAAGCAGCAGCAGCAACAGCACCACCACCACCACCACCACCACCACCACTACCACCACCACCACCAGCACCAGTGGACATGGAGATGAAATCGGCGACGCTTGTAAAAAGTAGTAGATCGGAGAAAGAGCAAACAGTCGCGCCAATGAGTAAGAAGCCAATGCAGCAATGTACGATGGCGAGTGAAACAATAGTAACGGCTACGGCGACGACGACGAGTAAGACGACAGTTCCGCACTTGTCCCCATTGTCGCAGCCCACCGAAATCAAGTCAAACACCGAGAACGTGAGCGACCAGCTGAGGAGTTTGCTATCGTCCCTGCACTCGAGTCACTCGAGTAACTCGAGCCACGCGAGTCATTCGAGCCAGAGCAGCAAGGAAGCCGTGAGCAGCAACGCCATGTTGAACGCGATGCTCTCGAGTACGAGCTCGCTCAAGTCTGGGACCGTGCGCTCCAGCAGCATGCTCGCCTTGAGTGCCAGCAGCTCTCAGTCAGCACAGGCTGCTCCAGTCTGCTCGACCACGACGACAACGGCGCAGCAGCAGCAGCAGCAGCAGCAGCAGCAGCAGCCCATCGGTAGGCTTTCCACCGCCAACACAACCAACACCACCAACACCACCAACACCACCAACACCACCAACACCACCAGCAACAACAATAGCAGCATTCTCCAGTCCACGCTGTCGCAGGCGCCAACGCAGCTTCTTCACACGCATCTCACGGCCGCCGGGCCCTCGCAGTACGCCAGCTCCTTGCCCATAGACAACAAAGCCACGGATGCTGATTGTTCCGGTAAGTGAGAGCAAAGCCAACCTTATTTCAATTCAACCTTTATCAACGAATTTCTTTATCATTTTGCAGCTATGAATAAAAGCAGCTCTGTAGGAAAAAAAGATGCGGAAGGCCTGCTGGTGAAGGCGTTTGCTAGTGAAAAGGCCTCGACGCCAACGGCAAAGCCCGAGGTTGATAACGCTAGCAGCAGCAGCAGCAGCAGCAGCAGCAGCAGCAGCAGCAGCAGCAGCAGCACTAGTAGCACTAGCAGCAACAACAGCAGCAGCACCAGCAGCACCAGCAGCACCACTAGCAGCGGCAGCAGCAAAACGAGTGGCTCGTCGCACAGGATGGAGGAGTCGCAAAATGTTCTGCTCAAACAATTACTGCAAAACACAGGCTGCTGCACGAGTAGCTCCGGGGCAGGAAGCTCCACGCAAACGGCAAGCTTTCCAAATGTGCCGTCGCTGGAGGCTCAGCTGGCTAGGCCCGTGCCTCCGACGCCGTCCTCCTTGATACCGCCCTTACTCGACGAGATCCCGCCGAGCAAGGCCCCCAGCAGCAAGCAAATTTTGAGCAGGGAAACCTGCTTCCTCTCCCAGGCCGTCAAGTCGCTCAGTCCAGCCGGCAAGGAAGAACCGAGCAAATCCTCGCCGCCGGCCACCGGGAGCAAGCCCGCCGAGGCCCTCGACAAGCAGCCTGCCGCTGCGGACAAGTTGCCAAAGGAAGGAAGCCTCGAAGCGACGACGAGCAACGTCGCCGAAGCGCCGGCCCCGCCTCCTCCTCCAGCGGCCCCAGCACTCCCGGCGCCCCCGGCGCTCGCAGCGCCCACGACGTCCACGGCGTCCACGGCGCCCACGGCGCCCACGGCCCCTCAGCGAGCCAGCCAACAGCAGCAAGTGATTAGCGAGGGTAACGAGGCCCGAGATCCGATCGCGCCAACGCCCGGCACGCAACTCACCACTCTCACTGCTGCCCCGCAACTCCCCGACCCGAAGGCTCTTTCTCCCGTTCTCCCGTCGCCAGCCGCCGCCGCCACTGCTCAACTGACTAATTCCCCTCAACACATCAATACGATACAACCGCCAGTGCCTCAAACGACGGCTCAGACATTGAGTCGTCAAGCTCAGCTGCCACAGGGTACAACCGCGCAACACACAGTGCCTTTAACCCAGGTTAAGAAGGAATTACTCGACGACGTCGTATCCAGCGCCACTTCAGCCGTGCAGCTTACCGATACCAAAGACTTTTTATCTGCCAAAGAAGAACTCATCGATGCCTGCTCCATCGACGATAAAAACGGTATTTATTCGCCCATTCGCCCATTCGCCCATTCGATTCAATTCAATTACTAACTACAGTTTATAATGTAAGCGCAGATCTGAAAAAATTAAAGAGGCGCCAATACCAGCAAAAGCGAAGGCAAAGCCAAGGAAAGGATGCCTCTATGGCGCCCCAGAAGAAAAGGCCGAGAAAGGTGTCGCGCCTCGACGAGGACTACGACACGTACATTGACAATCTCATGGTACAATTGCGACAACTTCAACCAATGGCAGTTCTAGAACCTCTTTTAGGCAAAAATTACGGCGTCTGTCCGATTTTCGGCTCGGGAGACTTGAGCAAGTTCGGAGCTCCACTTGAGTATAATTCGAGAACTGGAGACCTCATTGGCGCATACGCTCATGCTCGTCTTACGGGGATTTCCGACCATTACAATACACAGCCTTTCGGCGAACTAGAGCCCTTGCCTCCTCTTCCTCCTATCTCCACTCAAAGAAGCTTTTACGACCAAGAGTTTCCCCCCCTCAAGTTAGATGATTGTAAGTTCGTCTACACTCGTGACTATACTCATTAAACTCGACAAAATCCTAAATTATATTCTAACTCTCGACTCATTTCTCTTGATTAGCTGATGACAAAAAGGATACGTCCTTGATGGGACGAGACATCGATACTCCCGATACTATTGTCAGTTCATCTTCACCGGAGTGTGTCATTCCGGAATATATGCATCGATTTCCTGGATTGAAATTAATTGAAGAGGAATCGGATGAAGAATCTGAATGGTTGAGACGCATTTCACCCGTTATACCCATAGTTTCGCCAATACCTATTCGTTTGAAACCTGGACACCTTAAAGATGTAGCCAAACAAGATAAAGAAAATGTGGGAATAACAAGGTCAATACTTGTATTATGATAAAATCTGAGAAAATAAGCCACTTGTACTTCCATTAACAATATGCTATTTTAGATATAGTAAATCGTCGCCGACAGGTTTAACGGAAAACGGAAACGTTACTGTAACATTGACTCTTAATAGCCAGGCAGCCGATGATATAATGGGAGTTCTTAAAGATTTGGCGAATATTTTAAATATTGCCCCACCAACCGGTTACCAAATTATCGAGCGCACGACCACACCACCTAGTCAGAAATTAGGTTTATACAGAATCAAAGGAAAAGATGGTAAAGAAGGAGGTAAAGTATTGTATTCCTTAAAATATCATGTATATCTAGATATTTCATAAGTGTTTTATAAGTAATAACTACAAGTAAATTAACCGTTCTTAATTGCAGCGCCGATCGACATTCAGAGTATATTAAATGGAGCAGCGAAATTTTGCCGTCACTGTGATGTTGTAATACTCAACAGTTTAATACGGAAAAGAGTCTCAGATTTGCCTTTCTTAAGCAAGGAAGAGGCTGAGCCTGACGAGGAACTTTGCTTTTGCTCAGTCACGTGTTACATGCAATTTGCGCTAATGCACCGAACTCCAAGCAATAATCATCAGGACAAAGTAAGTAATGGTTATTGTTTAATTGTGAATAATGAACAGTTGTTGATGGTCGATGTGTTGGTTGTATAGGCTGCTGCGATTGTTGACCACTTGTGTCAGAAGGCCGAGTCCAAGTTTTTGGAGCAGGATTTCCCGCAAATGCAGGAAGAGATTAAGAAGATGTCTGTGAAAGAATCCTTGGAGGTAATGGACGTTGACTCTATAGAAATGGATCTCGAGAGCAGGATAAAAAGTGAGAAGGAGGAAGTTGAGTCGCAGCACAGCAGAGACAGCTTTGTCGAGGAGAAAAGACCAAAGAAGCACGGGGTTTCGGAGGAGGCATCGACCGATTCTACGGAAGCCCAACGGCCGGCTAAGCTTTGGAGGGGTCTGCGCTACAAGAGCTGGACGTCCGGTGGCATCCAGCCGTGCAGCAAGTACAAGAAGCCGACGGATCGCGAAGTAACCGAGGTACGATGCCCGTGGGCAATCGCAAGTCTTTCTTATGTTTCCCAAAGGAGAATAGGAGATAAGGGTAAGGGTAGGATAGGTAGCGAGCAATGCGTATGCTTTGTCTTTTGCAGATGCTCTTCCGGATGGGAGTGACGGTGACGTTTCCGCTCAACACGGACGACACTCGTCGCTGCATGTTCTGCCAGAACGTGGGGGACGGAGCCGCGGACGGAACGGCGCGGCTCCTCAATTTTGACGTCGACAAGTGGGTGCACCTCAACTGCGCGCTCTGGTCAGAGGACGTGTACGAGACGGTGAACGGGGCCCTCATGAACCTCGACCTGGCCCTGCAGTCGGCCAAGAACACGAGCTGCATCCTCTGCAAGCAGCTCGGCGCGACGATCAAGTGCTTCAAGATCCGCTGCAGCAGCCACTACCATCTGGGCTGCGCGGTTCGCGACGGCTGCGTCTTTTACAAGAACAAGGTAATATATACCACTAACCCATGCCCAGAAATAATAACAACTAATACACATTTCACACCATACCATTATCTTTCATACACTCGATACAAATCTATGGAATTATCTACTTTTTTATTTTATTTTCATTTTATTTTCATTTTATTTCCTGACAACTTCACTTTTACCATCATAAGTTCTTGTTTTATTTTTCATGTTTTATAACATTTTAAGACACGTCTCGGCTATATATATATATATATATATATATATATAT
The DNA here is from genome assembly GCA_949152435.1 of Gastracanthus pulcherrimus. NCBI lineage: Eukaryota > Metazoa > Arthropoda > Insecta > Hymenoptera > Pteromalidae > Gastracanthus > Gastracanthus pulcherrimus. The sequence continues at coordinate 1,077,820 of OX424573.1, read as the reverse complement.
ATATATATATATATATATATATATATATATATACCTATCATAATTATCCCATAAATTGGCATACACTACTGGCGCACAACTTCGTTAATTACAATTCAGAGACTAAATTTTTGTGCAAAAAAACTCATGAGGTATATTACAAAAGCCGACACGTGTATATATATATATATATGCACAAAAATTTAGTCTCTGAATTGTAATTAAAGAAGTTGTGCGCCAGTAGTGTATGCCAATTTATGGGATAATTATGATAGGTATTTACCAATTATAAGCGTATAATTAGAATGCACTCGCATGCAGCAACGTTGCAAATTAAATTT